>JAMKQA010019210.1:0-11983 GCA_024699735.1 Posidonia australis
TCCATCGCTCTTGATGCCGGTATGTATTTTTGAATTCATGCTAAGACACTCTAAATCTTTTTCACGTTATAATATTTATGAAAATAAGCACAAATGAATAATCATCAAAATTAATGTTAATATTTCTAACACTTCGTGCACCAGCCGTCCCTGAGCAAGCCACCACCTCCAGCCACCAATTTCAGCCACCTCTTCCCCATCTCTGAACATCTCCACATCATACAACATATCACAACTCTCTCTCGGCCTAGCCCCCATTGCTTGCGCCAGAGCACACACTATACTCTCTCGGCAGAGTCTCCCCTCTCACCAGAGCATTCTTGGAGCTCCGCCCACCTATGGCCTCCTTCACCTCCGGTCGGCCAGAACCACCATTTTCAAGCCACCACAAGCCATCCACCACCTTGTCACCCCCCACATCCCTCATTGAGCTTTCCACCATCTCACCATAGCCCTCTAGACTTGCCTCCGTTTGCCTTTGAGCTCCATCATCCTGAAGAACGCCACCGCGAGCCACGCAAGAGGGGGACAACCCATAAGCTCCACAGGTGTCCTCTTTCCTTCATTGTATGTTTTCTTCATTTCTTTATGCTCGTGTTACCTCGTCGCATCATTTTACGTATGTTTCATTTGCATTTGTCATTTAATTTTTGTCATACACCCATTTCATATCTTCATTGCCGATAATGGGCTCAAGTGGGTGTGGACATGGCCGACGGCCTGTGAGCACCTTCGTCCCCCACCTTGGCACATCCTCACTTCCCTCTTCCTTCCCTCAGTCTTCCTGAATAGCCACTTGACGCTTCTTGCCGCCTCCATGGTTGGCCGAGCTCGTGGTTACTAGCGAAGCAAGGGGAGGATGGCGAAAGGTCATCCATGCATACACATTCATCCACTCTACATTCATGAATTTCTCTTCGTCCCTCAGTACCCCTGGGAACGCCGAAATGCCTCGTCGAAGCCTCTGGTTGGCGTTCACAAGCGTGCTCACTAGCGGAACTTGATTCATGGTGAGGTAGGTAGGTGGAAGTCTCTAGCCAGCTGTGACCTTGTGAGCATCCAGGTCCATCTCCTTGCATTCCCTCATGTCTCCCATGCATCATACAGTGTCCCTGCACCACCGCATTTAGATTTGGAGCGATGACAAGCTCGCCACCCTATTCTGTCTCCGAAAGTCGTGTGCCAAATGCGCAGGAGAAAGGTGAGGATGGCTTGCGTGGGTTGCCCAGTTCAAGACAGGCAGTTGGTTGAGCCCCCTTACATCTTATCTTCTTATTTTCTCTCTGATCATACATTGACCTCTAAGTTTTCCTCCTGTATCTGCATTTCCTCACTTGCATTGCATGTTCCTCTTGCATCTTAAACACATTGCATCTCACTTGTGTTTATGGTCCATTCCATCTCATTCACTTACTTGACTTTTCATATTTCATCGTATACTTATCTTCTCATATCATTTATCTTTACATCACTTATCTACCATGACATTCATGCATCCCATTTAGGGGGATGACGATTACTATGTCGTATCCTTTTGGTTGACGATCCAGGATTCACATAGTGTTGCTGAGCTCACCTAGGTCATATCATTTCCACTCCATTCACATCATTTGCATCAGTATAGCATATGGCATACATTCATCTTAGACTTAGCAAGCATGCATGATCATTTGCATTGGTGATACACATGCAAGCAAAAAGTCTAGAAAGACCAATTTCTAGGGCATATAGGGGTGCCTAACACTTTCCCCACGTGTAACAGGAGTCCTTGCCCTTTCTTTGGCCTGCAATGATCAATGTGTTGCATCCATTAGGCGCAGAGCATGCACACACATTCATACATACATTTGCATTCATATTGTATTATTTTTTTCTTGCGTTTTGTCACGTTCGGTTTTCCTTGACTTTCTGGTTTTCTAAAAGATTAGGTGGCGACTCTGTTTTGTCCTTATTGTTTCATTTTTCGTGTTTTCCAGTCGAGTTTCGAGTCGAATGTCCTTCCTCAAATTCACCATCTTCGTCGTAACCTTTTTGGTTTTCATGTGTTCTCTTACACGAGAGTCAGTTCGTCGACATGGTCGCACAACATGAAAAGTGGTTTTCAAAGATGCATGAGATTTTAAAGAAATGATAGTTATGATTGAAAAAGGCATGGTTTATAAAGTGATTTTCTGGATATTTATAATTGGATCTTTTAGTTTCAATGTTTCTCCTGTTTGGCATTATTTTGTAGGACTTTTGTAGTTTTCCTTGTTTTTCTGGTCTTAGTCTTTGTTAAGCGCGTACTGGGTGACATTGATGTCACTCATTCGTGTACTATTTGTGTTTTGTTTTCAGGTGTAATTTGAGAAGTTTAGTTCAGTCCTTGTGCATAGTTTTGGAGCCATGTAGCCGCACATCGGTTCTGGATAGTGATAGTTAGTTTTAATTTTGTTGATAATTTTAGCTTTTTAATTAATAATAAATGCTTGGATAGTATTGGTACTGATATGTAGCGCATTGAAGGTGTTTCAAATTGACACTACCATCAGACTCTATTTTGGTACTATTTACCATTAGGAAGTTTGATGTGCTAGTATTTTTTAGGCAAATAATAACAATAATATGATAGAATGCAAACTGATATGAATAAAAACAATGAATAATTAACAACAAAGAGAAGAATAGGATCATTCTTAGCTTTTGGCAAAGTGAGATGGATCTTTTAACTCGAATAAGAAAATCCGCCTTCAAACATAGGGATTTTTAAATTTCTCTTCAAGGATACAATATTAAGATCTCTAAAGGTGCAAGTTATGTGAGATTTCTGAATTGTACTGTAGTGTTCTATGCCAGATAAAAAGGAAAAGGAAGAAGAAGAAGCAAAAGAATTTTTCCCAAAACATAACAATGAGCTATATGAAGGAGAGAACATGTACATATAGTGGATCAAATCTATTTTCACTAATCATACCATGGTTTTCACAATAGGAAACAACATAATGATAAAATAAATGATATATTGAAAGGTATTAAAAGATATTTTGAATTCGATAATTAAAACCAAAACGGTTATTTCGAACATCCCGCTAATTCAAAATTATCTTTAAAAGGTAAAGCAAACAAAAAGAAAGAAAGTAAACTCTTTGGACTGTAATATTACGCAATGGGTGGAGGTGTTTGATTGACTTAAACCTTCATTTAGTGTATGTAGATTTATATCCGAAAGCAAACATAATGGAATATACCTTAAACTAGGTCTTTTTCATCGGATTTTAACCAACTACACATTTAGTACACACTACAACTTTCGATTCTTTAGGTAGCATATTACGGCCTTGCGTTTGTATTACTTTTCATGAGTGTTTTTAGAAGATAACCCTTCGATCCTCAAAGTCATGGCTCCACAACTACACTCGCCATAGGTGAATCTCTAAGGGAAATTGGCAATGCATCATCGACTTACCACATAAACTTTGATTCAATCTTATTTTATTGTAGCTTAAACATTACCATGTTAGGGATAGGATTGGAGTCACATTCTATAATTTTAGTTTTAAGTTTCACAAGACAATAGAATTTCCTTGATGGGTATTTCATTGCACGAGACTTTTTATGAGCTGAAATCCCATCCCCCTCGATGAAGATTTAATAAAAGTTTTTGCTAAACTTTTAGTCAAATGATATGCTAAGTTTTCTTTAGATTTTACATGTTCAAGTAATATAACTTAGACAACCAAAGTCTAATAGACTTATATCTCAACTTTATATGTCTATTTAATTTTTCATTTATGTTAGCTTTTTAATACTGTCACAATAAACACAAATTGATGGCATAGAATTAGGGACAATAGGCAAGTCTAAGAATAATTCTCTAAGTCAATCAGCTTTTACACCTACTAGGTTTAATGCTATAATTTTAGCCTCAGTAGTTGACCTAAAGATTAAAGTTTGTTTTGAAGATTTCTATAATATAGCTCTATCTTCTAGAAGGAAAGTATAACCACTAGTAGACTTAATTTTAGTTTAAGTAGGAGTCCAATTAGTATCACAATAGGCTTCTAAAATTTCAAGATTACTAGAATATTGTAATACCTAATCACTTGTGACTTTTAAATAAGCAAATACTCTGTTTATATCTTCCCAATGTTTCTTATTAGGACTTATAGTATATCTCCTCAGGATATTTACAGTACATGCAATATCATGTCTTGTGCAATTAATAAGATACATGAGACTACCAATAATCTGAGCATATTTAAGTGGAGCTACAAGTGAACCATCATGTTTATGAAATTTTAATGCCACATTAATAGGACTACAAGTAGGTTTAATATTAGAGAAATTAAATTTCTTGATTAAATTTTCAACATAATGTGTTTGAGACAAAACAATTTCACTTGAAGTTCTAATTATTTTGATTCCTAGAATCACATCAGCTTGTCGTAAATCATTCAAAATTTTTAGACAAATAACTTTTAATCTTATAAATCATATTTATATCAAAATTAAACATAAGTATGCCATCTACATAGAGACACAGAATTACACATTTATCACCAATTATTTTGCTATACACACATCTATCATAATCATTGATAGTAAATTCAGTAGAAGTGATGACTTTATCAAACTTTTCATTCCATTGTTTTGAAGTTTGTTTTAATTAATTTACACACTTTATTCTCTGTGGATGTGGAATTTGGGATTGATGATGAGGATCGTTGTCATGTCCACTCACGTTGATGCCTTTTTGTGATCACTACTTGTCTTTTGATTTTACTAGCTGACAAGGCGTCTTGCAGGAGATTCGTAGTTGTGGTTGTGGTGTGGATTCTTCAGTTCATTGGATCGACGGCAGGATGCTGCCTAGCGGCATCCTCGTGCTATGTAATCTTTTTTCCATCAAAAGAAAAAAGAAAAAAGAAAGAAATATGGATTAGTCTAGGTGTAGTAAATAATATCAGAAAAATTACAAATAATATGAATAAATGAAACTAGATATTAACCAAGGGTTGTTCCCGCATGCATATACGATGGACTTATTCTATGAATATAGTGATTATGTAAAAAAAAGAATATTGAAAAATACTCCCTTTCACCCTCATACTCTTTGGCGTGGAATGAAGTGGAGACATGGATGGAACTCTTGAGGTGCGCTTTGGCTTCAAAAGGCTAAGATCTCTATGGATCTGGGATATCTCATGGGGAGTTGGACATGGAAGAGAGGCTATGACTCTCTCTCTCACAAGGTCTCTCTCTCCCAAGTATTTCAAGCACATCCGCTTGATAAGTCAACTTATGGTGTAGAGTTCCTTTCACATATTTCATTATTCTCTTCACAGCTTTCCAATGTTTTATTCCGGGATTACTTTGATATCTACTGACAACACTCACAGCATATGCCAAGTCTGGCCGTGTACACAGCATAGCGTACATCAAACTTACAACCACTTGGGCATAAGGTGCTCTTAAATGTTCTTTCCCCTTTCTAGGACATTGGTCCTTACTTAATCTTTTCCCAAACACATATGGTGTAGGGGTTGAGGAGTAATTCTCCATTTCAAACCTTTTCAGCACCGTACGTAGGTATCTTTCTTGATTTATACTCAGTATTCCAGATCTCCGATCTCTAAGGATCTGAATTCCAAGAACATACGATGTTTCTCCCATGTCCTTCATCTCAAACCTTTTGCTAAGTTCTTTCTTTGTGTTGTTCAACATGTAAGTATTATTTATAGTAAGTAAAATATCATCCACATACAAGGACAATATAATAAACTTGCTCCCACTTTTCTTAACATATACACAATAATCTAACCTGTTTGAAACAAATTCCATTTTGACAGTTACATCATGAAACTTGTGATACCATTGTCTAGAAGCTTGTTTCAAACCATATATTGACTTATTTAATTTACACACTTTGTCCTCATACCATTTTACCTGATATCTCTTAGGTTGTGACATGTAAATTTCTTCCTACAAATCACCATTTAGAAATGCAGTCTCTACATCCATTCAATGTAATTCTAAATCCAAATGTGCAACAATAGCCAATATAATCCT
Organism: Posidonia australis; assembly: GCA_024699735.1. Taxonomy (NCBI): domain Eukaryota; kingdom Viridiplantae; phylum Streptophyta; class Magnoliopsida; order Alismatales; family Posidoniaceae; genus Posidonia; species Posidonia australis. The sequence continues at coordinate 6,049 of JAMKQA010019210.1, forward strand.
TATAGATGCGAACTTAGCTATCGGAGAATATGTTTCTTGATAATCAATACCCGGTTTTTGTGTATAACCTTTAGCAACTAATCAGGCCTTATATTTATCAATAGACCCAACAACCTTCAGCTTCATCCTAAATATCTATTTGCATCCTATGACTTTTTTGTCAGTAGGTAAATCACATAATTCTCAAACATTATTCTTTTCCATTGAATTAATTTCATCATTCATGGATTCAAACCATAAATCTTTTTCTTTTGATTCAATAACATCTTTATACTTCATGTGTTCCATGTGATTTTCCTCTATATCTGCTATCAAACATGAAGACTCAGAAGAATACAAATGATAATTATTCATCCAAGTAGGTTGAGTCTTTATTCTTTCGTTGCTAATAGGCTCTATCGGTTCAATTCTATTTTGAGTTTGTTCATTTTGATCTATTATTTCATCATTTCCATTTACAGGCTCATTTTGGTTTTCCCTTATATTTTCCATAGGTTCATTCACATTTTCCATATTTTGTTCCCCTTCAATCACAGGGTCATGTTCTGGGATATCATTGAAATAGTTATCTCCCACTACAAGCAGTGGTTCTATTTCATTTTCATTTTCTTCCTTTTCTTTTAAATTTTCAAGAAAAGTTGCATCCCTATATTCAATGATTTCCTTTTCTTTATGGAAAAATCTATAATCAAAAGAATTTTCATAATAACCTATAAATGTACACTTCAAGGTTCTAAAATCTAACTTATTCCTTAATTGATCAGGAATAAGTACATGAGCTACAGAACCCATTTCCTCAAATAATGTAAAGTGGACTTTAACCCAGTCCACAACTCATAAGGTGTACTAGGTACAGATTTGGTGAGTACTTTATTTAACACATGATTTGCTGTAAACAAAGCCTCTCCCCAAAAACTTTTTGAGATTCCTGTATGTGAGCATGCACCTAACAGAATTCATAAGAGTTCTGTTTTTCCTTTCTGCCACACCATTTTGTTGTAGAGTATAAGGCATTGTTGTAAGCCTTTTGATTCAATGTATTTCACAAAATAGTTCAAATTTCTTAGAATTATATTCTGCACCTCTATCTGATCTTAACACCTTAATATTTCTTTCTAGTTGTTTTTTAACTTCTGACTTGTATTTCCTAAAACAAGTCAAAACTTCACTTTTATGACCAATTAGATAAACATGAGTATATCTAGAAAAGTCATCTGTGAATGTCACAAAATATTCCTTGTGATTATATGTTTTAACACTAAGTGGACCACATACATCAGAATGAATTAAGCCTAATAATTCATCTGATCTATGTCCTATTCCAAATGGTTTCTTAGTCATTTTTCCAACTAAGCAATGTTGACACTTATCTAATTCCATGTCATTAAAATGAGATAACAAATTCATTTTTACCATTTGTTTCATTTTGTGCACATTAACATGAACCAACCTTAAATGCCATAATTCACATTCTGATAAGAAATACAAGAAATAACCAGAAGCCACATCAATATTATTTATTTCATTTCTAGATACAACAAGTTTAAACAGATCATGTTCAGGTACAAATTTTCCTATAGCGAAGATCTTTTTGTCTTTCCCTATGGATACACGTTTGTTGTAGAACCTGACTTCCATACCTTTTTTTATTAGCATGTCAATTGAAATAAGATTTCGCCTCATGCCTGACACATAAAGGACGTCTTTTAGTAATGCTGCTCCCAAATCCAAGCGGTAGGTGCCAATTCCTTCCACATCTAAATAAGTATTGTTACCCATGTAGATGCGTTGTTCTCCAGGATTGAATTCTTTGAATGACTCTAATCCTTGTTTGGTTTTGGCAATGTGCCTTGTGACACCAGAATTCACCCACCACTCATTTGTATTGGAAGTAACAATATTATTACATTCAGTGACACAAATAAAAATTCTTTTATTCTTCTGTTCCGAGGTTTTTCTTTGTTTTCATCCTTATTAGGACAATTTGCTCTGTAGTGATCAAATTGACCACATGCATGGCAAGATCCTTGTAGCCTTTTTCTTTGATTTGTCTTGAATTTTTTGTTGTATCTACTCTTTCTCTTATTATTCTTATCAAATTTCGACTTCAACTGCGCGGCATTCGTTTCTTCTAGATTGGTTTCATATTTCCTCCTGCTAGCCATAATTTCCTGTTCGGTAGCCAACCTAGTAGGCAGTTCAGAAAGTTGAATTAGGGTAGACCTAAGAGATGTGGTTACCATGTCATAGCTATGTGGTAGATTATTTAAGATAGTAGCTATCTGTAGTTTTTCAGGTATAGGAGTTCCTACAGTAGCCAAGTCCTTTGTCATAACTATCATGCCATTTATATGTTCCACTACATTCTGTTGCTCGAGCATTTTGCAAGACCTTTAAAGGAGAAGTTGAGTTGTCATTTCCGTTGTTTTATCATATTTTTCCTTCAAAGCATTCTATAAAGTGAAAGAAGTAGTGTATATTTCAAAACATTTTAATAGACTGTCCTCCATAAACATGAACATAAGGTTTTTATCCTTTTTGTCATCAATTTTCCATTTTTCATTCTTTTTAATCTCCACTTCAGAAGCGTCATTTGGCAATTCTGGAGGATCAGATTCTATAACATGCTCAATATTATTATATTTTAGTGCATGTCTTATTTTCCAATACTACATCTCATAGTTTGCCCATTCAACTTTTCTATCCTAGCCAATTCAGTTGTGAACAGTTTGCTAGTCATTTCTTAAATCTACAACAAATATAGATTTTTCAAAATTTATAATTTTACTATCTCACAAAAATTAAGTAATAATTCCAGAATGTAAACAATATTCAAAAAAGAACTTCAACAAAGTTTATAAGGTCTAGGGACTTGATGCAAAGAAGCAGGCCAGTGCACTAGTGATGTGTGTCTGTATTGTGCACCTGTCTGGTGCGCCAGTATGATGCGCCAAATAGGTGCACCTAAATAATGAAGATTTTGTCTTTTTAAAACAAACTTTCTAATTATCAAGTTTCAATCACTTGTAATATTAATCAAGATTAAATTTTCAAGTAATCAAACATGCAACAATATTTAAAATTTAAATTCCTAACAACAATATTAATATTAATAATTCTTAAATATTGATTTAACATGCAAAAATTAAATCAACAACTTAATCTTAAATTCCTGATAACAGTATGAAATGTTTTTAGTAAGATTACCAAAACATGCAATAAACAAATAATCCTATTATCACTTTAAACAAATATGCAGGAAGACTATGCAATGAAATAGAGATTACCAAAACATATAAGATTAAAATAACCAAAACATTAATATGAAAAAAAAACAGGAAGTGGCCACCAGGTGTTACTTTCAAAATGTGTGCTCATGTATTACTCAATGTTTGATTAAAATAATGAATTTGAGTGGCTACCAGGTGTAAACCCATAAAAAAAAACCAAGCAACTAAAATCAAGCAAAAAAATGACTGCACAATCATATACTTACAGATCGAGGGAAAAAAAAAGGAAAAGTTGGGGCCGGGCTTGGTTTGCTCGGTGGTTCTGGAATCGACGAAGGAGGGGTGTGCGCGTGCGCCGGTGGGTGGCGGCTGGCGGTGCAGGCAGAGGGGCGCGTGGATCGATGGGTTCTGGAGGTGCGGGCAGGCGACTTGTGGATCCCCAGGGGCGTTGGTGGACGCACGTAGGGGGTGAGCCACGTGGGGGGAGGGGGCGTTTCGCGAGGTGGAGGCGGGCCTGCGGGTGCGGGGCTCGTTGGGTTGCTCGTAGACGGCGAAGCGGCAGCTACGTGGCTATACAAGGCTCTAATACCACTGTTGGTTGGCGATTGGGGACTCTGATGAGGTGGAGAAGGTGAAGATTCAAGGTATGATTTCTCAGATGATCTTTCTTTTTAATCTCCACCTCTATTTATAGTGGAGTCATGATCCTTCACCTCCCTCTGCCCTCCAACGGCTCATTCTTCATAAACGTCGGCCATTAATGCCAACCACAAACACTATTAACATCAACGAGAAAACGGTCGATCGTTTGCTCTTTTCACATGTAACAGTGGTCTTCGTTAACCACCAGCTCACACTACGAATGTAATTTACTCTATTTTCTTTCGCTTGGACGGTTATACATCTAAATAATAATTAGAAGATATTTGATCGTCTTCATTCTACGGTTTGTGAAATAGGGAAAGATAATATGAGATCCAACTGTCACGAGTCAAGTTCATTGTTGTCAGATATTTAAAGCAATCCAAATTTGAAGTAGCTTCAATTACAATCTAAGATTATAGCAAACTCCCTTCTTATACTTGTTGGAAACCCAACCAAGGTTCAAATAATTGACATATGTCAACGAAATATCGTTAACATGTGTCAATCTTGTAGTTGCGTAACACGACAAGAATAAGTAAATTGCAATTTACCAAATGATGAAGCTGATGTTGTATTGGTCCGTGTCGATCGTACTCAATGTAATTTTTACACTAATTTGATTACATGTCTTTGACATGCCTTTTAAATGGAGTGACACATGACATTGATTATTTCAACCTGGATATGATTTTTTCCTCTTCCCCTCGTCTATTCTCTCATTCGATCATCCTTACCTTGGCTGCAAAGTTGTCCTGATCTACTACCTTAATTTATTTATAACTGTATAAATTACATATCATTTTGAGAGAAGGGTGTTGCCCCTGTCACCCTCACAGGGGAGTACTTGCTCCTCTTAGTCCTTCTTACTCCTACCCAAGCGATTCTCGTGGACTCTTACGATGTGGGAACATCTTGGATGATTCTTAATTACACTTGACATCTCCAACACTTATTCTCTCATCATTACTTTATTTCTATATTAAATCAACTATTATGGTACAGTTAGTTAGGAGAAGTGGAACTCACACATCCTTTCTAGATTCGAATCTCATAAATCACGGAAGTAAAAAAAAAAAGGGGAATAGTCCATACTCCATACTCTTAGATTCTAATTCTCTCCATATTAAATGTTGTAAGAAATATTCTCATGAACTCTACAACGTGGTAATATCTGAGATGATTTTTAATTAGACTTCACATTTCCAACACTTAGGTATTCTTTAATTTCTACTTTTTCTCCATATTAAATGTTTTAAGAATTATTTATGTTAACCATATATTAAGTATGATAAATTTATTAAGTATTTTTAACCACTATTTATGCTTCAAAATATTCGTATTAAGTTTATGTAGCATATTTTAATGCGAGACATGTTTAAAAAATGATCTAAGTAGTCTTGAATATAGATTATTACTTATTTTAACTTATCTTAGAATTTTAAATTGATATTTGAAGTTATTAAACTATTTTAATAAACTTTTTGTAAATTTACTGTATCCACCACTGTCTGACATGTTTTTTATTTTTACCGAACTGAAAGTACGACTAGAACGACATTTAAAACTTTGAATCCACCGCATCTTATTCTTTTTTTTTTTTTTTGTTAACGGTATGCATGTCCTAGGATTCGAACCTGAGACCTGTGACGAGTTTAAAGTTTTCTCAACTACTGTGACAATGAGACATTGTCACCGCATCTTATTCTACTAACATACATTTGACAAAAGTTTGTCAATTCCGGTAGTGGGAAGTAAAAACCATTTGACATATATTTCTGTCACCAGCATATGGATTGACTTGATTTTGTTTCAGCTTACTAGCATCCATTTGTCCAGACTACAGAATAATGGACGCTTTAATGTGGCTGATATCTGCACTCCACCTCTAAATTATATTGGATTCTGTATTATAGGATGTAAAACAGATATATAGACCTCACTATGATCAAGTATCCTGGAACATCAACTCTTCCTCTTTAAGCTATAGTGCCAGGTTTGTTGCTCGCAGCAGTCTTGTCAATACTTAGCAAAAATTATAAGTCAAATTCATTTTCAAATTC
>JAMKQA010019211.1:0-14695 GCA_024699735.1 Posidonia australis
TGTTTGCTTTCTGCCTTTTTGTGGTTTTTTTGGTTTTCCTCGTCTTTCCATTAAAAGACTAGGTGGCGACTCCTTTCCTTATCCTTTTTGTTTTCCCTTTGGTGTTTTCGAGTCTTGTCTCTTCTTCCGGATTCACCATTTTCGCCATGACTGTGTCGGATCTCCCCGTGTGTTTCCGCACACCGGAGTAGGTTGGAGAACCGCGCCTAGGGGTTCCACCGGCATGGTCACACATGGTGTCCTAGTGTCTATTGTGTTTGACAAAGACACAAGGTTTACATTGAGATTCTGGGGAGCTTTGCAGGAGGCTTTTGCCACGGTGATGAATTTTAGCACTGCTTTTGGCAAAACTGGCAGAGTTATATGTGGTTGAGATTGTGAGATTGCATAGTGTCTCAGTGTCTAATGTGTCTGACATAGACACGAGGTTTACATCGAGATTCTGGGGAGCTCTGTAGGAGGCTTTTGGCACAGTGCTAAATTTTAGCATTGCTTTCCACCCCCAGATGGATGGCCAGACAGAGAGGACCATCTAGACACTAGAGGACATGCTGAGGGCCTACACCTTAGACTTTGGTGGTAGCTGGGAGGATCACTTACCTCTGATTGAGTTTGCCTATAATAACAGTTACCACGCCAGTATTAGTATGGCACCAAATGAGGCATTATATGGTAGACCATGCAGGACACCCACTTGTTGGAGTGAGGTGGGTGTGAGAGAGTTAGTTGGGCCTGAGATCGTATAATAGTACGAGGGCAAGGTGGAATTGATCAGGAAGAGGTTGTTGTCTGCCCAAAGTTGGTAGAAGAGCTATGTTGATAGGAGGCAGAGACCTTTGGAATTCGAGGTAGGCAACTTCATTTTCTGAAGGTGTCACCAACCAAGGGTGTGATGCGGTTCAGAAAGAGAGACAAATTGAGCCCAAGGTACATCATACCTTACCAGATTACTAAGAGGGTTGGTGAGGTGGCATATAAAGTAGATCTGCCCTTAAAGTTGGCGGGTGTACACAACACCTTCCATGTATCGATGTTGAGGAAGTGTTTGGTCGATGCATCCTAAGTGTTACCGGTGCAGCTAGAGGAGCTGCGAGAGGACCTGTCTATGGTTGAAAATGCAGTCCAGATACTAGACAGAAAAGAGCAAGTCCTCAGGAATAAAGTGATTCCATTGGTATTAGTTCAGTGGCAACACCATGGTACAAAGAAGCTACCTGGGAACGCGAGGTGGACATCTGAAGACAATACCCCTACTTATTTTGTTAGAGCTAAATTTCAAGGGCAAAATTCTTTTAAGGGGTGTAGGATGTGACATTTGGGCCTGATTATCCATTTTTAATTATAAATCATGTAATTAATTGTAATATTGCATAAAAGGTTTATTAATGGATAACTATTGTTTCTTGGATGTGTGAGCTTGTGGTTGCCTTGTTGTGCTCCTGTTTGTGATTTGGGACCAATGCAGAGTCCGATTTGGGATGCACAATCGCCTTGGTTTGCGTGCCCATCTTTTCTTCATTTTCTTTCCTCTTATTTCTCCTCTCTTTTTGTTTCTCTCCCTCACTAGCCACACCCTTCTACCCTTCCCTATCTTCTTCTTCCTTTTCTCCCCCACACTCGTGCCACCAGCGACAACAGCCTGTGCCTCCCTGTCTCTTCATTGATAATTCACTCTATCTCTTGCACTGGCAACCAAGATTCATCTAGAGCTTGATCTTTAATCACCTAGGACAATCATGCCCCTGATTGAACCTCAAATTTTCCAATCGGAGCCAATAAAATCCATCTCCATCGCAGGTCTTGGGCCGTTACACATCCATGGCTCCAATTTGAGTTGCTCAACTATATAAATACCTCAGTGCCACACGATAGGGGATCATCGCCAAAAATCACCATATTCCCTAGCAAAATCCATTGCTCTCCAGCTCCCTAGCATTTCCTACTCCAACTCAGGTGATCACCCATCCAATAGACTAGTAGCTTCTAGCAATCCAACGGCTTCGACATTAAGTTAGTGAACCTCCACAGGTAAGCCTCTATCCTCCATGTAGCTCCAATAGCATCGTTTGAGAGAGAGAAGGCCACTTCCTTAGACATTTTCTTGCTTTTCTGGAACTTTGGTTTACTTCCCTCGCTCCACCGAAGCTCTATTGAGCTTGCCGTCCCAATACTGTGGGAGGGGCAATCTAGAGAGTGATTTCTTGTTTTGATTGCATGAATTTACTCCATAACATTTGTTCTTGCTTGTTCGATCATGTCTCGGGCATTTCGTGTCTGATTTTTTAAGAATTCGATCGAAACTGGTTGTCTAGACTGATAAAGGGTCACGCAAATCCAGATGATGAATCATATCGACGGAATAACCGAATGGATTGTAAGGCAGATTCAGTCAGCGGTTATTCTAGACGACTTTGTTAGGCAGTTACCATTGACTAGATTAGCTAGCGTGGGGCCCATGATCTAGACAGTTACAAAGCATATCTTTGTTTTCTAGTCTTGATCTTCTTTTGGATTTCTTCATCATTGTTGGATTTCAAGTATCAGTTTTCTACATCACACATTCTCATCGCATTAGGGCATACACTAATTGGCATAATCACCCAAATGTCTTCTTCAAATCAAACTAATCCTTTTCACAACGTTTTCTGATATTACTCCAATTTTACGATTTTGTTTTGTATTGGTTTCCCATATCGCCCAAGGGTGTACATTAATTGGCATATAGATGCCTACATTGACCCTAATGCAGATTATTTTCTCTTTATGACTTTCGCAAGCATTTCTAATTTCTATAGCTTTGCGTGGTTTTCTCATCGAATGTTTCTAGTTTTACATGATTTCCTATCGCCCAAGGGCATACATTAATCGGCATTTCCAACGCCTACATTGACCCTTAGATTGTTTTCCTCTTTACTTTCCTCATTTAGTACAGTTCTACCTAAAGTCTTTGTTTGATTTCACATTCACATTGGCATGATAGGTTAGACATTGGCCATTGACACATAGCAAGTGATTAACTGAGAAAGACCAATTTTCAGGCGCATGAGGTGCCTATGTGACACATGGACTTGATTATCCATTTTTAATTGTAAGCCATGTCATTAATCGTAATATTGTATAAATGGTTTATTAATGGATAATTTGTTGTTTTTAGGGTATGTGAAGGTTTGTTGGCTTTTTATACACCGGTTTGTGTTGTGGGGCCATTGTGGAGTCTGGTCTAAGGATGGACAGTCGCCTCGGTCTACGTGCCCATCCTTTTCTCCCTTCTCTTTTCCTTTTCTTTTCTTTCCTCTTTCCCCACCCCTTACGCGCGAGACTCCTCCGTCTACCATATTTTTTCCTTCCTTCTTTCTTCTCTCCTCACCCGTGCCACCACAGAAAACCCCTTGTCGTCCCGTCCCCTCCATCACGAGGGTGTTGGGGTCGATGGTCGACGTGATGTAAGGAGGAGGAAGAGATAAAGAGGAGTGGGAGCCGGAGGGAGGAGACAAGTGGAGGGGAGGTGAGTCGAGCTGAGGAAGGAGGAGAATCGGTGTTGCCTGAGGGAGGGAGTGAGGCCGAAGGTGAGCATCGCCATAGGTCAGGCGTCGCCGTGAGGAGGAGCAGCCCATCGGAGTTGACTGAGCTTGTCAGAGGAGGTACGCGACCCCTCCCTTCCACCTTCCTTTTTTGTTTTAGAAAATGGAAAAAATACATGAAAATGAAGTAAAATGCATGTAAAATCATGGAAAAATAGTAGAAATGATAGAAATGATGTGAATGGCATGAATATGTAGAGATCATGCTAGGTTGTGTGAATTTTGTAGAATTATGGCCGAAATTTTGATGCATGCTACAATAGTGATGTAATGAGCTTCATGTCTTTAAGATTTTATTGTGGAAAGCATAGTTAATCGATTGATGAATGGTTTGAGGGGTTTTGAAGTAGACTTGGAGATCTACACCCCATGTTTTATTCATCTTTTATGTGGTGTGCTTGTTGGGTTCGCTAGAGGTCCCAATTCTGACGAACAAATGGTTAGGGCACAAGGGAAGTTTACTGAAATCGAGAATTTTGGTATGCCGATTTTGGTTCAGCATACTATTTTTTTGTCAGTATTCAACCAAAGACCCTAATATGGCAGACCAAAAATTCCTGGTCTTCCATTTCAGGGGATTTTGGTCGATCAAAGGAAGTTGGGTTGACTGAATTAGGGATTTTCAGACGACCGATCCTCAGTTTTGGTCGACCGTTCTAGGTATCTAATGCCAAGTTCGGTATGCCGATCTGGTTTAGTCTGCCGGACTAGACCCCTAGCCCATATGATTGATTGTGTGTGATAAATGACAAATGAATGGTTTGAGTGGATAATGGGCATGTACTAGTGATGTTTTCCCCATGTGGATGACATGGAGGAACAAGAAAATTCAAATAAATAAATTTGAATATGGTTTTAGACTTGAGGCCCCAAAGATGAACAAAAATTGATAAATGTTTGGTTTAATGTGATTTTTGGGCATGAGACCAAATAATGGATATGAAAGCATGGAATTACTTGATGTTGAGCCTAGGACCCAAATCGTGGGTCGTATTCGCATGAGAATGATCCCCTACGAAGAAAAGAGAATATGTAATGGTTTTAAAAGAAAACCAAAGAGTTTTGAAAAGAAAAGAAATGATAATGTATTATGGAACTATGAGGGATTGGTGTCGACAATGTGGTAGGAGAATGAGACTCCAATGAAACCAATTGTCAGATATGACTGTGGTTGCTGGTGGGGGATCACGAGGGGTTGGTGTCGGCAATTGGTATGAGACCAATTATCATATATGACCATGGTCACCAAGTTTGAGACGGTGTAGGCTGAGCCTGAGTCTATGAACTTAGGTGTTTGGGTCATCGATGGGACGTTAGAAAAAGACGTATCCCGATGCATATGAAATAAAAACTGTGACCGGTTGGTCGAGGCGGTGTCCTCCCGCACGGGGAACTTCACCACGGTAGTGTAGGTAGGTAGGGGAAATGATGTCCTTACCTACTGCTTGTGTGCCTAGTTATCTCTGATCAAGGTAACACTAATAAGAAAAGTGGAAATAAAATGTGTGGTTTATCTAGAATTAGACCTGTGCCTTGTCTTTTGATTCTAGCGACAAATGAGGACTATGTTTTAACCAGTCGCTAGCCAATGTATATGATTTTGTTTTGAGCCCTATGTGGCCCTGTGTTTTAGGCTCAATCTAGTCAAGAATATGGATTTCTCGAAATGTATAAAAAAGTTTAAAAATGCATGATATGAAAAGAGAATGCGAGCTTCTGAAAAAGAAATGTTTTAGATAGAGATTCCAAATGTTTTAAATAGAAATGATGTTTTGAAATGGATTTTGAGAACCACGTTTTGTAATAGTTTAGGCTTGTGTTTTCTAGCTGTTTTGCCGTGGTTTTCTATGTAGGGCACGTACTAGGTGACTTGGATGTCACTCACGTGTGCTTTGTTTGGATTTAGGTGTAGGGGGTGTAGTCCAGTTCTAGTGCCGTGTAGGAGCCACTAGCTGCACATTGTTCTTGGAGGTGAGCCTTAGTTAGTTACAATGGTTTAATTAATACTATAATTATTGTTATTACTTGTGATACTATGGTTTAGGTAGCGTACCCGAGTTCAGAGTGTTACAAAGTGGTATCAAAGCTAAGGTTACACCTAGTGCACTGGCTTAGTGATGTCTGTTTTAGTGGCTTTGTAGGACTACACAGTGGAGAGTCTTGCACCTATTTTTTGGCCATTATTTTCCCTTGTGCTGGCAGGAAGATGTCTCGTCGAGACCTTAGCCGCAATAAGGCCCTAATGCTTGACTTTGAGGTGGGAGAGGGAAGTGCTTGGAGGGGTATGCGACGGGAGTTTGGCGAGATGATGAGGGATTTCACCCAATCCTTTGGTAGTAGCAACAAGGATGAGGCGAAAAGAGACCTGTGAATCAAGTAGTTCCACCAGTTGGGCGTGCCAACTCTAGATGGATGCAACACACCAGAGGAGTGTGAGGCTTGGTTCCTAGAGGTAGAGAAGATCCTAGAGGGGATCAAGTATCCAGCTGAGAAGTGGGCCTAGATCGCAACATTTTAGCTTAAGGGTGCTGCAGATCAGTGGTGGAGTGCTATGTGCCGCACCAAGTTTTTGAATGTGGACCTACTAGTGATCTCTTGGAAAGAGTTCTGAGAGGTATTCTATGAGAGGTTCTTCCCTGAACACGGGAGGGACAAGTTGTGTTAGAAATATATTTTGTTTTGATGATTACACTTAGACTAATGAATTTTTTATATATTTTCATGAAAGAAAAAGGTTGAAGAAATTACTTGTTGTAAATGTATATGTAAAGACATACTTAGAAAAGGTTGAAGAAATTACTTGAGTCATGTAAACTTTGTAATATGTTGTAAATGAATATGTAAAGCCATACTTGGCAAATTAGTTGTAAAATATATGGAGTATCAAAATCATCATATTGAAGGAAAATCGGTATACCGATACAGGAAAATTCGGTATATAAAACGGTACTCCGAAATTGAAGAAGAAGAATCAAGAAACGGCATACCGAAGCAAGAAAAATCAGCACAAGAAATGGAACTCTGAAAACGGTTGTAGAAGTAAAGCTGAAGATAAAACGGCATACCGGGATAAAGCGGTATACCGTTTCAGGATAATTCGGCATACGAAAGGAATTCCGACATACCGAATTGCCTGAGAGTTGCTACTTGATGAGAAGAATGGCATTCTGAAGGTCAAAACGGCATACCGAAAAACTAGCCGTTTATGACCATTTTCTAGTTGTTAGACACATTTTTCGATGGTCCGTTGACTATAAATAGGACCTCTACGTGCCTTGATAGAGACATCACATTGAGATACTTGTAACTCTCTATTTTCATGCTCAAAATTCTGTCCCACCTTCTCTTCACAAGCAAGATTGTAATTCATTTTTAAAAGCGCTCTGTGAGAGGGAAGTCACAAGTTGTAAAGCTACAAGGGGAGGCTCTAGCTTCTTGGGGAACGAGAAGTGGAAGGAGCAAGGATTGGGTTGGTGGGATTGCCAACACAAGTAAGTATCGTATTGCTTTACATATAAAGGGAAAAATCTCAAAAGGGTCTTGAGGAGTGGACTAGGCCGAGGTTTTGGCCGAACAACTATAAATAGCCTGTGTATTCATTGTCTCTCATCTCCTTCATGGGCATGAATTAATGTTAACCTCAAACTTGTATGATTGTGCTATAGTTTCTTGTTTATTTTTGTAACATACTTCATATTGACTAACTTATACCTAAAATTGGGATAGTAAATATTAAAAATTAAAATTCTCTATTCACCCCTCTAGAGAAGCCACTCGATCCAAGAGTTGGTATCAAAGCTAGGTTTTCTAGAGTTAGATTAATTATCTACTAGAATATATGGCTTCTTCATCATTTAACAATAATATTGTAGAGGGGCAAAGCATTAATAGTCCACCATTTTTTGATGGAATAAATTATGGTTACTGGAAATGTAGGATGATCATTTATTTGAAATCCATGAACTTTGAATTATGGGATGTAGTAGTAAATGGTTTTACTTTGAGCTTCACATCATTTAGAGAATGAAGTAATGAAGAAAAACATCTTGCACAATTAGATGCTAAAGGGTTAAACATTTTATTCTGTGCTGTTAGTAAGGAACAGTTTAATAGGATCTCAAACTGCAAGAGTTCCCATGAAGCATGTCATATTTTAGAAGTTACACATGAAGGAACCAACTAGGTTACGGAAACAAAAATAAACATGTTGGTTTACAAATTTGAATTATTTAAAATGAAAGATAATGAACCTATTAGTGAAATGCTCACTAGATTTAATGAAATAACCAATAACCTACAATCCCTTGGCAAGGATTATTCTCAAAGTGAATTAGTGAGAAAAATCCTTCGGTCCCTTACCCCCGAAAGGGAAAAAAAGACCATTGCCATAGAATAAGCTAAGGACCTATCAACTTATTCCCTAGAAGACTTAATAGGAAACCTAACTTCATATGAAGTCCAACTAAAGGAAAAGGAAAAGGATAAGCAAGAAATTGAAAGCTCTAAGAAGAAAAATATAGCTCTAAAAGTTACCTCAGATTCATAAGAATCCGAAGATGAAGACATAGCCCTCTTAACTAGAAAATTTAAGAAATTCATTAAGAGAGGAAGATTTCAGAAGAAATTAAATAAATATCAAGATAAAAATAAAGAAAAAGATGATCCACTCCTATGCTTTAAATGCAATAAACCAGGACATCTCAAACGAGACTGCCCACTTTTAAAAATGAAAATTAATAAAAAGAATAAAAGACCCATCAAGAAGAAAGCCCTTCAAGCCACATGGGATGAGAGTGACTCATCTTTTGATGAGGACTCTGCTTCTGAAAATGAAAAAGCCAACATGTGCTTCATGGCACAGGTTAGTGAGATTAGCTCTTCTGTTAACATGGAAGACATCAACTTGGAGGAAATTCTCAAGGCCTTTAATGAGTTATATGAAAAATACAAGAATCTAAAAGCCATACACAAAAGTCAAAACCAAAACATAGAAAAACTTACAAATAAAAATGAGAAATTAATTAGTGAAGGTAAAATCTTGCTTGATGAAAATGATGAACTAAATCAGAAAAATATTGAACTAAAGCATGAAATCAAACATATGAAATATAACATAAAGAACCTAGAGAAAGATATTACCACATTAAAAATCAATAGCAATGACGTACTTAACACAGTAACCAAATTTACAAAAGGAAAAGAAAACTTAGATAAAATCCTCTCTAGTCAAAGACATTCATTGAACAAAATGGAATTGGATACTCAAAATTTAATGACACCCTATATGAAAATGGATTCATAAGAGTAACTACAAACGAAAATACACCTTTGTTGTGAGAAAACAGTCAAAATGGGTTAAGAATAATCAAACTGAAATAAATGATAGAAAAAGGAAACCAAAAATGATGTGGGTACCTAAAACCTTACTTGCATCCTATGATGCAGGAAAACCATAAACTCCAAGTGAATCTTAGATAGTAGATGCTCCCACCATATGACAGGAGATCAAAGTCTCTTATGTACATTTTGCATCAAAGAAGACAGAGTAGTCACATTTGGTGATAATGCAAAGGGAAGAATAGTGGGGATAGGAAATGTAGATAACTCTCACAATCCCTCTATTGAAAATGTTCTACTTGTAGATGGTCTTAAACATAACTTGATTAGTATAAGCCAATTGTGTGACATAGGCTATAAAGTAATATTTGATAAACATGAATGTACTATAATAGATACTAAAACTAACGAAATCATATTTATTGGAAAAAGGAAAAATAATGTGTATAAAAAAAAAATTCACATAAACTTGATATGACTCTATCTTGCCTTGCATCTTCAAATGACGAACATTGGTTATGGCATAAAAGAATTGGCCATGCCAATATGAGACAACTTTCTAAATTATCCAAAAGTGAACTTGTGATAAGGCTACCAAAAATTGATTTTAAAAAGGATAAACTATGTGATGCATGTCAGTTTGGAAAACAAATTAAATCATCTTTCAAAATTAAAGATATAGTTTCTACTTCCAAACCACTAGAATTAATTCATATGGATTTGTTTGGACCAAGTAGAACACTAAGTCGAGAGGGTAAAAGATATGTTTTTGTTATTATCGATGATTTTTCGTGCTTTACATGGGTTTTCTTTTTAGCAAACAAAAATGATGTTTTCATTGAATTTCAAAAATTTTGCAAGAGGGTTCAAAACGAAAAAGGGTTAAAAATTATTAAAATAAGAAGTGATCATGGAGGGGAATTTGAAAATGATGATTTTGAATATTTTTGTGAAATGAATGGTTTTGAACATTGCTTTTCTTCTCCAATAATCCTTCAACAAAGTGGAGTTGTTGAAAGAAAAAATAGAACCCTTCAAGAAATGGCTAGGACTATGCTTTGTGAAAGCAATTTGCTAAAGCACTTTTGGGCCGAAGCGGTGAATACAACTTTCTATATCTTAAACCAAGTTTTAATTCGACCGATCTTAAATAAAACTCCATTTGAACTTTGGTTTTGCAAAACCGCTAGAATTTCTTACTTTAAAATTTTTGGATGCAAATGCTTTATCTTGAACACTAAGGACAATTTAGATAAGTTTGATCCCAAAGCTGATGAGGGAATATTCCTCTAGGAGCAAGGTTTATAGAATTTATAATAAAAGAACATTAATAATGGAAGAATCAATGCATGTAAATTTTGAAGAAAACACTAAAACTAAGGCAATAAACATACATTGATGATGATCAAGAGGTAAATATAAACACATTAGAAAACCAAACTAAGGAATTAAAACTTAATGATGAGCAACTCAGTCATAAAGATTGGTGATACGTGTATGGACATCCTAAGGAACTCATCGTAGGTGAAGTGTCCAAAGGAATTCAAACACGATCCAATCTCGATCATGACTGTGCAACTTATGCTTTTGTATTATCCATTGAACCCAAAAATGTAACTGAAGCTTGTGATGATAACTATTGGGTAGATGCCATGCATGAGGAGTAAAATCAATTTGAAAGAAACAATGTTTGGAAGTTGGTTTCAAAACTTGAGAATAAACAAGTTATTGGGACAAAATGGATTTTTAGAAATAAATTAGATGAATTTGGCAAAGTAGTTAGAAATAAGGCTAGACTAGTAGCTCAAGGTTATAATCAGGAGAAAGGCATTGACTTTGATGAAACCTATGCTCTTGTAGTTAGATTAGAATCTATTAGGATGTTGTTAGCTTATGCTAGTCACCTAGGGTTTAAATTATTTCAAATGGATGTGAAGAGTGCCTTTCTAAATGGATTTATTGAAGAAGAAGTGTATGTCAAACAACCCCCTGGATTTGAAGATGAACTTAATCCGGATCATGTTTACAAATTAAATAAAGCACTTTATGGTCTTAAGCAAGCACCTAGGGCTTGGTATGAATGATTAAAGAAATTTTTACTAGATCAAAAGTTTTCGGTTGGTGCTATTGACTCTACCTTATTCACAAAAAGGTTAGAAAATGACATTCTAATTATTCAAGTATATGTGGATGATATTATCTTTGGTTCAACAAATGAAAATCTATGCAAAGATTTTTCCATGATTATGCAAAAAGAATTTGAAATGAGTATGATGGGAGAACTGACATTCTTTCTTGGATTACAAATTAAGCAAACTAATGATGGGATATTTATAAACCAAGAAAAATATACTAGAGAGTTATTGAAGAAATTTAGAATGGATCGTAGCAAAATAGCTAGGACACCCATAAGCACCTCCACTAAGTTAAGAAAGGAAGAGAATGGGAAAAAGGTAGATCAAAAATTATATAGGAGGATGATTGGATCACTTTTGTATTTAACAGCAAGTAGACCGGATATAATGATTAGTGTATGCTTGTGTGCAAGATTTCAAACCTCACCTATGGAATTACACTTGAAAGCTGTTAAGAGAATTCTAAGATATCTTCAAGGGTCAATTGATTTTGGGCTATATTATCCTAGAAAGACTAGCTTGGATCTTATAGGATAAAGTGATACTGATTATGTGGGATGTAGAATTGATAATAAGAGTACTAGTGGAACTTGTCAATTTCTAGGACACTCTTTAGTCTCTTGGTTTAGTAAGAAACAAAATAGTGCTGCACTCTCAACAACGGAGGCTGAATATATTGCAGCCGGTTGTTGTTGTGCCCAAATTCTATGGATGAAACAAACCCTAAGAGACTTTAATGTAATCTTATCAACAACTCCAATATTTTGTGACAATACAAGTGCTATAAATTTATCTAAAAATCCAGTTCATCACTCTAGAACTAAACATATAGAAGTAAGACATCATTTCTTAAGAGACCATGCTCTTAAAAATAATATCAAGTTAGAATTTATTCCAACTAAGGAACAATTGGCAGATATAATTACAAAACCTCTTGATGAACAACAATTTATTAAAATTAGAAGAGATCTAGGTATTTGTAAATTATCAGATATAACATAAAAATATTACTTTGTGTGCTTTTTCGGAATATCGAACTTATCTACCAAAAATTACTAGATCGGCATAACAAAATGGAACAGTATACGATTTTATGACAGATTTTTCAGAATAGATTTTTCGGCATACCGAAATTATGCGGTATACCGAATCCCCTGAGTCACCTTTTTCGGTACACCGATGCATGTACCGAAACATGTTCCGAAACTCTTGTAATTGATTTCGGCATACCGAATTTTTTCGGTATACCGAATCACTCGCGAACGTTGTTTTAAAACCCAAAACCTAGGGCTTTTTCTCATTTGTTTTAACTTTCGAGTGACCGATTCTCTCCACCGACACATCTCCCTTCTCCTTCCCATTCGAGAATACTCCCTCTCCGACCCTCTCCAACCGTCTCCTCTCCTCTCTGACCCTTCCTCTCCTCTCCTTTACCGATTTCTCACCCTTATCAAGGATGGCTCCTAAGAGACACTTGGGGCTTCTGAAAGTCAGTCTCAAAAGTATCGTTTCGTTGACAATGAGGCCGAGCAATCTCACCGAGAAAGGTTTGCTAACAAAGAGGTACTCACTGGAAGAAGAATCCTTTTCAATGAACTTGATTACATTAAGCCTCTATTTGATTTCCAAGGTTTAATCCCGTTTTTAAGTTCCATAGGTGATAGATTGTAATATCTTACCTTAGTATCTCAATTCAATGCCAACATGACCTATTCTCACTCTCTAGCTCATTTTTATATTTGTGGAAATACCATAGATTTTGACGATGTCTTACTAGGTCGGTTATTTAAAATTCCATATTCCGAGACCGACATCACCCTATCCATTTATGAGTTACATTGGTCTTATGGTGAAATGAATAATGCAATATCCTTGAACCCTAGGAGCACCTTCAAACCTAGTAAGATCAAGCAACTCACCAAACAATCTCGCATTATTGCCTACATTGTTGCCGCCAATTTAGTCCAAAAGAAAGGCCACCAAAATGAGTTAAGTGAACT
The DNA here is from genome assembly GCA_024699735.1 of Posidonia australis. Classification (NCBI taxonomy): domain Eukaryota; kingdom Viridiplantae; phylum Streptophyta; class Magnoliopsida; order Alismatales; family Posidoniaceae; genus Posidonia; species Posidonia australis. The sequence continues at coordinate 13,054 of JAMKQA010019211.1, forward strand.
TACATATAAAGCAGTCTATGCCATTGTCAAACAAATTCCAGTTAATTTGGGTCAAGTGATTTTTCACTGTATCACTCATGTAAAAACCAAGTTGTTTTTTGGGCCTCCTTTAACCTATCTGTTTGAAAATTACGACATTCTTCTTTATGATGAACCAAGCCTACCTGTCAAATCCAAACCTTTAGGAACTCAAGCCGTTGCCAAAATGGAACAATCTATTGAACTTCATAGTAAACTCAGAAATCTTCCTGAGAGTTCCTCTTCTACACCATCGCAAACACAAGCAAGAAATGAAGATGCCAGTTCTGAAGAAGAAGCTGAAGAAGAGTTCGATATGTCTAAGAAATTGGTTTCTCTTCAACAACAATTGGTAGAATGTGTCTTCAACAAAAGAAAATGATAGACATCCAAATACAACAACAAAAGCTGATTTCTGACTTGATGCTTCAACAAAATCAACGACATCATGAGTATATGGAAAGCATCAAGAAACTTAGTGATCGGGTCGAGGCGTACCAGGACACGCTTCAAGAATATCACTAGGATATTCTTGAACACATTAATCCACCAACTTCTTAGATTTGTTGGTGTAACTTGCTTGTCTTGTTACATTTTTTTTATGCCATTTGGACATTTTTTGTAACTGGATTGAGTTATTAATAACTTCATTTATTGTTTCAATTTCTTCTGTTTGATATTCGTTCTATACATTGTCTATAGCTAAAAAGGGGGAGACTTGTTTCTCACATGTCATATATTTTGATTATGTCAAAAAGGGGGAGAAATGAATAGCATATATGAAAATATCAATTTAAAAGATAATAGCATATATGAAAAGGGGAGCTTTGTTTAAGGGGGAGGTTATTGAAAATTCTTATTCTATATGATTAGAACTCATTATTGATATTTTGATTTTGTCATCATCAAAAAGGGGGAGATTATTAGAAATATATTTTGTTTCGATGATTACACTTGGACTAATGAATTTTTTATATATTTTCATGAAAGAAAAAGGTTGAAGAAATTACTTGTTGTAAATGTATATGTAAAGACATACGTAGAAAAATGTTAAAGAAATTACTTGAGTCATGTAAACTTTGTAATATGTTGTAAATGAATATGTAAAGTCATACTTGGCAAATTAGTTGTAAAATATATGGAGTATCAAAATCAGCATACCGAAGGAAAATCAGTATACCGATACAAGGAAATTTGATATACAAAATGGTATTCCGAAATTGAAAAAGAAGAATCAACAAACGGCATACTGGAGAAAAACGGCATACCAAAGCAGGAAAAATCGACACAAGAAACGGAACTCCGAAAAAGGCTGTGGAAGTAAAGTTGAAGATAAAACGGCATACCGGGATAAAACGGTATACCATTTCAGGATAATTCGGCATATCAAAGGAATTCTGGCATACCGAATTGCCTGAGAGTTGCTTCTTGAAGAGAAGAATGGCATTTCGGAGGTCAAAATGGCATACCGAAAAACTAGCCATTTATGACTATTTTCTAGTCGTTAGACACATTTTTCAATGGTCTGTTGACTATAAATAGGACCTCTACGTGCCTTGATAGAGACATCACATTGAGATACTTGTTGTTGGATCGAATAGCTCCTCTAGAGGGGGGGGGGGGG
>JAMKQA010019212.1:0-13658 GCA_024699735.1 Posidonia australis
GCCTGGGACGCGATCAGGCCTCGGCGGGAGCGCATCGCTTGGACTAAGCTTATTTGGAGCCACGATGCCATCCCGCGTCACTCTTTCTGTGCCTGGAGGGCAGTCCGTCATGCCCTTCCTACTCACGATGCTCTTCGGCGTCGAGGCATTGTTGTCGTCTCCAGATGTTTCCTGTGCTCTGATGCGGAGGAGACGGTGGATCACCTGTTCTGGCACTGCCCCTTCTCGAATACTGTCTGGAATCTTACTGGCTTTCAATCCCTTTCCTCCTTCAACTCTCTGAACGAGGCGGTGAGTTGCTGGGCGATCCATCGTCCCCAGCATGATCGACTCTCTGTTCCCAGATTAATCACTGGGATCGTCGCTGGAATCTGGCACGAACGTAACCAGCGTGCATACGAGGAGAATCATCAGCACAGGTCTGCGGGGGCGATCTTTCGTGAGGCTTCGCTCAGTCTTTGCTTAAGCCATGTCTGATAACGGCGGCTGGTTGGGTTTGCATGGCACTGTTGCTTCTTTTTGGGGTGCTTTGCTACCTCCCGGGTCTGCGGTTGACCCTTTGGGTTTTGGGTTCTGTTAGGCCTGGTTTCTTCTGCAGCTGTTTGCTTGCTGCTGGGTTTTGTTTTGGGGCCCATTGGGGTGGTTTTTGTGGCCGGTCCTGTGCGGGTTTTACCCTGCTTGTGCCGACTTTGTTCACTGAGGTTGGTTGGGTTGTGATCACTTCGGCCTGCGGGCTTGGTTGATTCCTCTCCTCACCTCTTAGGTTTGTACATATTTTTCCTTTTAATATATTTTGAGGGTCTACCTCCTCTCTCGTGACAAAAAAAAAAAAAAAAAAAGTGCTACCAAAATCTAGTTTTGATGATTGTCGGTGGATTTATGTGATACATAAGGTCCATGAACTGGTTGAAATAATTGAAGTCAGTCATTTGTGTAAAAGTATAGATAAATATTTATTGGCATGCAAAAATTGAGGTTTATTCACTGAAAGTTTTGGTTAGATCAATAAAATGTCTTTGTAAAACCCAACATAAAGTTTAGATTGACGCTACTGCCCGGTCCAAGCTTGCCTACTTGATCACGGGGGGGATCTATGCCATCTGGAAGGAGAGGAACCGGCGTGCGTACGAGGAGGGCTACTCTGGATGCTCCGCTGAATATATCGCCCGTCGCTTGGCTCTGCACTGTCCCTGAACCTGCCTGCATGGCACTGTTTGCGGGGTGGTCTGTTCTCTGTTAGGGTCTGCACACTCTGGGCTGGTTTGGCTTGCAGATGTCTTGACTTCGTGGGCCTATCGGTCCGTGGGGGGTCATTCTTCCTCGTGGGCGGACTGACCTCGTTCTGGGCTTTCGTTTGGCCTGTTGTGGGCTATGGCATTTCCTTTTGGACTGTACTGTTGGGCCTGTGGTTTTTGATTCGGAATCCATTGGGGATCCCTTCTGTTGGCCTTTGGTGGTCTTGCTCTTGGGGGGTTGGCATTTGAACCTCGTTGGTTCTTATCCCCTTCCCCACCCTTTCTGTACATACTTTTTACTCCTTTATATATTCGAGGGTCTTCCACTTCTGATGGCAAAAAAAAAAAAAACATAAAGTTTAGAAATATGCATGAATATACTTCTTTTATTCATGCATTTCTTTTTCTCTCAGTCAGCCTTTTCTTCTCAATTAATGACATTTGATGATTACTAAATAGAAGTTGACTACATGCTTGTGTTTTTTTTTTTTTTGTCACGAGAAAGGAGAGAGACCCTCATTAAAATAAAACGTAAAATATGTACATGACTAGGATGTGTGGAAGAGAACCAATTAGCCACGAGGCTCAAGGGTTCCCCACCCAGCCTCCCCAAAAAATACTAGGGCCCACCCCACGCAGGCCCAAGCGTAGCCAAACAGGGTGCAAGCCCAGCAGAAGCCCAATGGGCCAGCCAACATGCGAAGCAACAGTAGTGGCCGGACATGCTTGTGTTAGTCGTTAGATAGTAGTTTTGTAACGACCCCCAAAACCTAGCTACAAATTTTCATTTAATTATTTGTTTTATCTTTATTATTAACCAACAATTACACTAATAATGTAGCTAAGGCTAGGTACTCTCAATAGGAAATAAAACTAATAAACACTCACTTGGATTCCTGATCTGTGGTGGCATGACTCCTCCGATATGCACTAGCAACCAACAGCTACTATCCTGCACCTGCCAAAAACACACAAAACAAAGTACACGTGAGTGACTACTCAACGATCACCCAGCACACACCCCACCTACAACTCAGCAACCGATGCCAGGGTCAACCAAGCACAGACATCACACCTGGATGCCAACAAATCAAAAGGGCAATCCACCGACGCCCAGCACACAAGCACTGACATCCCTCTCGGATGCTGCAATAACAAACCAGGCAGTCTACCACTGTCTGGCAGGCCACAAAATCACAAAACATGCCTTTAAAACCATTCTTTTCTTTTCCTTTGTGAAACCATGTGCGTGCACTTTTTAAAACCTTTTATGCATGCCCGAGAAAGCTACTCTCGCCATCTCAAGCCCAAAACAACACCAAAAGCACAACTACAGAGACTCTACTCTATACAACATGGTCTCCTCTGGACCCAAACACACACCAAGCCACGGAGCCTCTGCTCCCAAAGAAATGGAGCCACTACTCCCAAACGCTGCGCCTCAACAGGCGCCAAAACCACGACCTCTAATAGGCCCAATGCTAGATTCTCCATACCAGGACTCCACACAAACACAAGCACAAACAGTGTGTCAAACTACCCGATGTCAAGCAGACAATACTGGCCACAAGCAGTCCACTGAGGAGAGACCATAGTATCTGCACTACCACAGTGAAGCCACCCTATGCTGGAGCGATCACCGTCCCAGGATTTCTCACATGGAGAACCCTCAACAAAGCCAACCCCTCCTTGAGAAAGTAGCCTTGTCCCTCACGACGCTACCAGCTACGGGGTGCGCGTCTCACCCGCACTGGCTACCACAGGGTACGCCTCCTCACGGCACCCTCCACATGGTGCTCAGGAAGGAGTCTCATACCTCCACACTCGACAACACCCGAGCCTCAGTACTCACTGCGATAGCAGGAGTATCATACCTCCCCATCATGCCACGAAACACCTCAACATGCGGACCTCAATCTCGACCCCATGAACGACAGTCAAGGAGTATCATACCTCCAAGACCCGACGAACACTCGCCTCAGTCTGTTGGTCCCCAACGCAAACAAAAAACACCGAAAAACTCCTTCTAAAACCATTTTCAAATATGTACTTTTCTCTTTCAAAAACTCTCCTCTAGAAAACCTTTTCAAAATCCTTAAATATTCTTCAAAATTCAAGCAACATTGTGCCCAACAGCGGCACGGAGACCAAAGGTCGAGAAACCACAAACAAATCGTAACCTCGATTGCTCTCCTGTCAGGTTCAAGCAAAAGCACCTTGGGAGCGTCTGGGTTCCCGAGCACTATGCTCAACCCATGACCACAACCCAAGAAAAACATCAACAAAGCATTCTCTTAGTGTCAAAACCACCCAAAAGACACCACAGCAAAGCAAACACAACCAAAACTCTACGTTCTGACGCCAAGTGTAAGACACCTACTGCATCGTGTCACTCGAGAGCATAGCTAGATCGGCTCAAACACCTAGAACAGTGTCACCGAATACTCCATTCAGTGCACCGCACACAAAACCACACAAACCCTAGACCTAGGGACACTATTATTATCCCTAAAGTCCAGTCTAAACCAACTGGGAAAAAACCTATTATTTCTAAATCATTTCATCTTTTATTCTACCCATTCCTCAGGTGGAATCTTGCTAATTTGTTTTTAGGCAAACCCAAAACCATTCTAATGATTATACTAATCATTTATGCCATTATGTTTATCCCCACAAGATTAATATATATATATTTTTATATATTAATCAAAATAAAAGATAACTTAATGGAGGATCAGGGCTTGAATCGGCAGACCGAAATGGAACGGTCGACCGAACCCGGGCTCAGGGCACCAGATCAGTAGACCGAAAAACCACTCGGTCCACTGAGAACCCCTGATTCGGCAGATCGAAAACGTTCGATCGACCAAATCAGAAATTCTATCAACACTCAAGACTCGAAAAATGGAAGACCAAATAAATTCGGTTGACCAAACCAAGAGTCGAGGGGATAATCTGCAATAAAATCGGCATACCGAAATAATTTGGCATGCCGAACCAAGCGATTGCAGGGCAACCCAAAATGAGACCCAAAGCCCAATCCTACAAACCACCAATCCAAACTATGCAAACAATATATCAAAATGAAGATCTCAACGAGATCTTCCAACCCAGACAAACAACACTGAGATCCATCAAGCGGATCTCAAGCAAACAATAGAAAACACAAAGGGGACATTATTCACCCCAAACCATAAATATGGCTATAAATGGCCCACAAAAGCACAATAAATTCTATAAAATTCACTACAATTACCAGCACACTAGCAAGCACCTATGGTACAAATTTGGAATCAAAATAAAATCTACGGGATGCGTACCTCTACCGAAGACGCGACGATGCGAGATAGACAACGACGCTCCTCCTCTAGCCACGAGCTGCTCCTCTCGTCCATGCAATGATGGCGGCACGACGACAACTGCATCCTCCTCCCCACCATCTCCCTCTCTCTCTCAACCCTCTCTCCCTCCTGCCTCCCCTCTCTCTTTTCTCTCCCTCTCCCAGACGTGGGAGGAGAAGAAGAAGAGGAGGAGGAGGAGGAAGGGGTGGGGCCAGGGAAGAGAAAGAAAGAAAAGAAAGAAAGAAAGGAAAGGAAAGAAAGGAAGCCACAAGCACGAAATCAAACCACACGACCTTCCACGTCAACGTGACTCGTGCCACCAATGACCCGCCACCAAACCTCCACGGCCAAGGAGAAACCCACAAAACTCCAATGAGGGGCCAACGCAGCATCCGAACCATACCACGCCAAAATGCCACAAACCCACAATCCAAGTGTCAGACACCACTGAGAACGTGTCCCACATTAGGCATTGGGACTCCCAAAGCCTAACACACTTGAATTTCACCTTAATTGTCTGGCCAAAGCACCACTCCTAAAACCTGGGTCGTTACAAGTTTGATGCACTTTGGTGCTTTCAAAACCATCAACTGGTAGCCTGGTACTCTAAAAGCAAGTAGAAAACACAAAGTATGATCAGACTTACTGCCCACAAAGTAGTTGCATCCTAGACTATGCAGCAAATTACATAATAGGTAGCTTTTTCGATAGCTACTAGTTATATATTGGTAATTTTACCCAACTTTTTGGGTGAACTAGCCTTTTATAAAATTATTCAAATGCATCAGTCGGCTCTATCTACAAATATATTCTAACTATCCACAAATTTCTAGGATTTTAGGTGGAATGGGGATTGCAATTCTTTCCACATTGTTTAAATCAAAATAGTTTAACACAATGAAAATTTCAATGTTTAGCAATAACATAATGGTAAAAAACAAATCAGGTCCGTGTTGATCATAATCTGATTCCAGCATTGTCATTTTTCAAAAATGGGATTCCGACCAGTTAAGGTAAAAAAAATTGACCCTAATCTAATATCAATATTGATTTTTATATGTTCACTATATGAGTTCATTTAATTCAAAAAACAAGAATTAGTAAGTGAAGATTTAAGAAAAAAATGGAGAACTAAGAACCAAATTTACTCTACAGTGAGCCCTTTATCAGTTAGGCCATATCATTGGTATATATAGTATATAATACAGAATCGAGCTGGTGACATAGTTGGGGAACAATTAGAAAGAAACTTTTTTTTTGCCACAAGAAAGGAGGGGGGACCCTCAAAATATATAAAAGAAAAACATTTACAGGAGCTAAAGGGTGTGGTAGAGAACCAACAAAGCCAGAATTAGAAAGAAACTTGATCATATTGATCAATGGAAGAATACATAAAACACACCTTGCAGTGGTGGTGGACAAGTGTCTAGTGTTGTCATCGGAGAGGAGGAGAGCTGGAGAGTTGTTAGAAGCACTGTCGGCTATCGACTGGAGAGGCGCAAAGAAGAGGTGTAATGCTCCACATTTTCCATAATAATTTAAAACAAATTAAATTATGGGAAAATTAAAGCCAAATAGAAAATATCTAACTACCAGGAACCTGTGTGTGTAGTTAGGATACTCCAAATTATTTGCACTACGCTAAACCTCTGCATGCCTACACTGTTAAACCAAAAACACGAGGAAAACGCATGAGTGAAAAAAGTCACCCAGTACGTACTCCAAAGAAAAACAGCGGGAAACAAAACCTTAATTGATTTTCTTTTAAATTCATTTCACAAACCAATTCTCAAAAACCTCTCAAAACAGACTCACACTGGCCAAAACCACAACCGAAGCTCAACTAGTCCAAAACCACAAGCAAAGGCCCTCAACTGCCAAAACCACATACAGTGAGTTGAGAAGCCCGGCGTTAGGCAACCAAACACTGGCCACACGCAATCCACCGAGGAGCAACCACAACGTTCTTGCACTGCCACGGTGACGGCCACCCTGTGCAAGAGCGTTCACCATCCCGCGATTCTCCCTCGCTAGAAAACCATCGAAAAGCCAACCCCTCCCTGGGAAGGTTGTCCGATCTCTTAAGATGCTACCTGCTACAGGGCATGTGTCCCACCTACACTGACCATCATAGGGTACGCCTCCTCACGGCGTCCTCCACACACAGTGTTCAAGAGGGAGTGTCATACCTCCACACCCGACAACACCCGAGCCCTAGTGCTCACAGCGACAACAGGAGTATCATACCTCCTCGTCATGCCACAAGACACCTCAATACGCAGACCACAACCCTAGCAAAAAGACGACAATCAAGGAGTCTCATACCTCCAGAACCCAACGTCCCTCAGCCTCGAGTATCTCGGCCCCCGACCTCGACCACAGTGTCACACCCAACCACCCGAGAATGTTATCACATTCCCTAGTCCCGACGACATGGTCCTACACTGTCTCGGCTCACATACAGAAAATCTAGAAAACCATTTTCCAAAATAGGCCAGCTATCTTTTCGAAATCATTTTCAAACCATTTTCATATCTTTGAAGACTCTTCCAAAACCTCGGCAAAACAACGCATCAGGTGTCCCGAGAGACCACTAATAACAGCCCACAATCCCATCTCAATGGGACAATACAAACCAATCTAAAAAACCCTTGGAAATCACATTTTACACCAGTATTTGGGCTGAGATTCGGCATGCCGAAAACAGGTTCGGTATGCAAAAAACCATTGGTTCGGTAGACCGATTTGGGTCAGTCGACCGAATCGGGTCAATGGTCAACACTCAACCTAAAATTGATATACTGAAAATAATTTGGTCGATCAAAATCTCCTGATTCGGGCAACCATCTAAAATCGGACGATCGAACTTCGGTCAGATGACCTAAACTGACAGAAAAATGGCATACCAGAATGATTCAATATGCCAAATTCTGCAAAAAACAGAAAACGACCCACACCCTACTATTCAAAATCGCCCAAAGTGGGAGCTCCAATCGGACATACCAAACAACCACCAAAAATCTCACATAAAACATCATATGTAGTCCCTCAAGTCTACCCCAAAACTCAACAAACAAAACCAAAATCCATTCACCATGTATCAAGATATAAAATCGCAAAGACATAAGAATTAAAACGACTCAAAACGCAACCATCGACATAAATGCCCATAAAATCACCATAAATTCTCATAAATTCACAATAAATTCTAAAACATTAAATTTAACCTAGATTACATACAGCTTGAGCATTTCTACCATTTTACATGATTTCTACACATTAAATTGGGGATACGTACCTGAAACGAACTCTGACAACCCAACACGCCCTCTGGCCAGCCACAAACCTCCACTAGTGACCACGACGTCCACAGAAGCTCCCTCGACCTCTGGGACACCAGCCACGACAACATCGAGGCTCACGATGCCATTGCTTCTCACACACACACACTCTCTCTCTCCGTCGGTGCGCAAAATAGGGGAAGCAGGGGAGGAAAGGATGGGGATGACAGGTGAGGAAGGAATGGATGGGGAAGGAAGAAGAGTGAAGAGGAAGAGGTGTGTGCTTGAGGAGGAGGAGAAAAAGGAAGAAGAAGAAGACGGCGACGAGCAACGGAGGAGTGTGGTGCTGGGAGCTTATAAAGCCCTGCACACGAAGTAGCTGAGAGCGTGCTCACCTACACACCTCAGCCACCAGCACCCTGCACGAGCTCAACGACCACTCCCACAATGCATAGGGACACGCAACAGAAGCCGGCCCATGAAGCTCAAGCCCAAAAGAACAAATCCACACAACGGGCCTCAAAAACAGTAACACCCGTCTAGGAATAAAATTCAAAAAATGTAAATAATTATAAAATGAATTTTACGGGTGTTACATTCTAACCACCTTAAAAGAAGATTTTGCCCCCGAAATCGCTAGGCAAAAAGGTACAGGTATTGAGCTAGGATGGCTTCCTCACGTTCCCACATGGCTTCCTTGGCTCCATGATTCCGCCACCACACTAAAATCAACAGAATCACCTTATTTCGCAACACCTGCTCCTTGTGGTCAACAATCTCGACGGCATTCTCCACAAAGGACATATCTTCCTAGAGTCCTTCTGGCTGAACTGGAATCACATGAGATGCGTCAGCCTAGGACGACATGGAACACGTCGTGTAAGGACGACATCTCTCGTGGTAACACCAACAGATAAGCAACCTCAGTAATCCTCTGGGTAATCTAGTACAGGCCAATATAGCGAGGACTCAACTTGCCACGCTTCCCGAACCGCATGACACCCTTGGTCAGCGACACCTTCAGAAACACATAATCTCCCACCAGAATTTCAGCAGTCTCCGCCTCCTGTCGGCATAGCTCTTCTACCGACTCTGTGTAGTCAACAGCCTACTACGGATCAAATCTACCTTTTCCACATACAGCTGCACAAGCTTAGGACCAATCAACTAACGCTCGCCCACCTCGCTCCAGCAAACCAGTGATCTGCATGGCCTACCATACAAAGCCTCATATGGTGCCATCCCGATACTCAAGTGATAACCATTACTGTAGGTGAACTAAATCAATGGCAGATGGTCCTCTCAACTCCCTTAAAAGTCTAAGGCATATGCTCTAAGCATATCCTCCAGTGTTTGAATAGTCCTCTCCGTCTGACCATCCGATTGAGGATGAAATGTTGTACTATAGTTGAGCACAGTGCCAAAGGCCTCCTGCAGGGTTCTCCAGAACCTTGAGGTGAACCTCGTGTCTTTGTCCAACACGATGGACATCAGAATACCATGCAACCTAACCACCTCGAAGACATACAACTCTGCCAGGCGGTGCATTGGAAGCTTTTTTTTTTTTTTTTTTGTCACGAGACAGGAGGGAGACCCTCAGAAAATAAATAAAACAAAAAAGTATGTACAAAAAGAACTAAAGAAGGGTTGGGAAAACCCCCAACCCACCACCATGGCACAAGCCCAATAAGTGGGCAGTCCACAAAGCCAAGACCACCACACATGGTCAAGCCCCAGACCCATAAACCCCGAGGCCCAAACAACAGAGCCCAACAGGCCAAAAAAAAAAAAAAACACTGCCAGAACGAAAAACAGCAAAAAGGCCTAGAGGGCCAGCACAAACAAAAACCACGCCCCAAAATGCACACGGAGGGAACAGTAGCATACAATCAAACCAGTCCCGGGGGAGACGTCCCAACAGCCTCGTGGAGGATCGCAACGGCAGGCCGAGGAAGATAGTCCACTTCAAAAGCACGCCTGTTGCGCTCAAACCAGATCCCCGCAATAACACCAGTGATGAGCCGGGAGGCGGAAGCACGGGAGGACAGTGGAGAATAGCGAGCCCAGAAGGAGACCGCATCATGCAGGTTGGTAAACGAAGAAACGGTGAAACCAGAAAGGTTCCAGATGCGGGAGGAGAAGGGGCAGACCCAGAACAAGTGACTAACCGTCTCAGCAGCATTGCAGCAAAGGAAGCAGCGGGAGACGACCACCAGGCCCCTACGCCGGAGGGCGTCGTGAGTGGGCAGAGCGTGACGCACAGCCCTCCAGGCACAAAAGGAGAGCCGCGGAATGGCAGCAGGGTTCCAAATAAGAGTCGCCCACGCAACACGATCACTCCGAGGACGGATAGCATCCCAGGCAGATCGCGCGGAAAAAAGGCCACCGGAGGGGATCCAGGAGATGATGTCGCGCTCACCAGCGATCGCAGTAGAGAGAATAGAGGGCCACATATCATGCATCTCCAGAGTAACAGGTCGCGGGAGGTTCCACGCCCCGTTACTGATGAAATTGCAAACAGGGGAGGCAATATCACAGTTCAGCTCACGACAGAGACGCGTAGCCACCGTAGGGTGAAAAATCCGCTCAGAGGAGTCCATCCAAGGATCTAAAAAGAAAAATGTGTTGCGACCATTACCAATGGAGTAATGCAGGAGAGGACGACCCAAATCCCTGATCTTGAGGATACCACGCCAAGCCCAGGAAGCACAGTTTGGTGCCCTGGCACTCTAGATGGAACTGCCATTAAGATACTTCTTGCGCATCCAATGGACCCAGAGGGCATCAGTACGCGTCTCAAATTCCCAAAGAAGCTTGAGCAGACCTGTGTAGTTCGAATCGAGGGTCCTGCGGATGCCAAGACCCCCCTCCGCCTTGGGGAGGCAGACCTCACGCCAGGAGATGAAAGCGCAGCCCCGTGGATTGTGCCCAAACCAGAGGAAATTCATGAGCCTCCTGTCGAGCTCGCGGTGGATGCTAGCTGGGATAGAGAAAACCGAGGTCCAGTGAATGTGCATGGCAGCAAGAACCGAGCGAATAAGGATCAGACGCCCAGCAAAGGAGAGAAGTTTGGCCTTCCAAGCCTGAAGGCGGGAGTCCACGGCACGGAGAAGAGGGGCACAATCAGAAGCCGCCAGCCTCTTGGTAGTGAGCGGGAGCCCAAGGTATCGCACCGGAAAAGTGCCCTCAGGGACGTTAAGGTGATGAGCGATCCAGGCACGGTGCTGAACCGGGCCACCGAAGAAGATAGCGCATTTATGCTCATTGAGGTGAAGCCCGGAGGTAAGGGAAAAAAGAGTGAAGTACCCTACGCAGACCCCGGGCATTGCGTTTATTGGCTTTGAGGAAAACCATCAAGTCATCGGCAAAGATGACATGAGAAACAGCCAAGTCACCAAAAGACATGGGGACCAGCTCACCTTGAGAAATCGCCCTCGAGAAGAAAGCAGACAGGATTTGCATACCCAAAGCGAACAGGGGAGGGGACAGAGGATCCCCCTGACGGAGCCCATTGCCGGACGCAGACCAGCTCGACCTACTACCATTAACAGAGATGGAAAATTGGTAGTTCAAACACTCGGAGATCTAGCCAATCCAAGTGGTCGGGAAGCCAAAATGGCGCAAGGCGTCACAGATGAAAGGTCGCTGAATGGTGTCAAAGGCTTTTCTGAGGTCGATCTTAATGCACATCAAACCATGACGCCGCGAAGAGTGGAGGCTGTGACACAGCTCGTGGGCGAGGAGGATAGCATCACTAATTCGCCTGCCGCCAATGAAAGCAGTCTGATTCTGATCAACGAGGCCCGGAAGAAAAGGCTTCATACGGTTGGCCAGAAGTTTGGAGATGATCTTGTAGAAGGAGTTGCACAGAGCAATCGGGCGGAAGTCATCCAGTGAGCTAGGCACCGGAGTCTTGGGGATAAGGCACAGGATGGTCCTGTTGATTTTCTTCAGAAGCCGCCTAGATCTGAGGAAGTTATTGACCGCGGCAAGCAGGTCGTCGGCAATGGTGACCCAGGAGTGCCGGAAGAAATGGTTGTTAAAACCATCCTCCCTAGGGGCACCGTTGGGTTTAAGAGTGGACACAGTCGAGAAAAGCTCTTCCCTAGACGCCAGAGCACAGAGGGAAGGAGAAGGGGGGATCTGCCTGCACGGCAGAGGGGGGAACAGAACTCCGGACAAAAGGGGAGTTGAGTTGGGAGGAGAAGTGCTGAACGAAGAGGGAAGAGATGCAAGAAGCATCGACAATGCGCTCTCCGTCCACAATAACACTGCGGATCAGGTTGCAAGCTCGGTGAGCCCTGATAGTCGCATGGAAATAGGTAGTATTAGCATCCCCCTCCCGGAGCCAGCGAATCCTAGACTGCTGCCACGCTTTCAGCTGCTCAGCCCAGTAGAGCGACTTGAGCTGAACACGATAGTTGCACTCCGCCTGAAGGAGCGCCGAAGAGCCAGGATCCCCACGGAGAAGGGATTGAATCGCCAATAAGGAGGATTCACAAGCAGTAATCCTCGCAGGCACATTACGAAAGGTGTGCACCCCCCAGGCATGCAGACGCTTCCTAAGCTGCTCAAGCTTCCAGAAGAATCTGAAGGAAGGATTTCCCCTGCACCCAATACTCCACGAGGCCTCAACGATCGCTGGGTAGTCATTATGCAGGGTCCAATGGTTGAAAAATTTGAAGAAGCCGGGAGTTTTCGAAGAGGCACCCGCCAGGGAGAGGTGCATCGGAGAGTGATCACTCAGGTGCCGAAGTCCCGCAAAGGAGTGACAATCAGGGAAAGCAGATTGGAACTCAGTAGAAACCAGAGAACGATCCAAGCGCGCCGAGATAGGGTTAGTGACCTGGAGATTGCTCCAAGTAAAGCGTTCACCCGAGGACGGAACCTCCAATAGCGCAGCCTCGAAGATGAAGGAGTTGAAATCAGCAGAAGAGGAGGTGCAAACCCGACTCCCTCCAAGTTTCTCATTATCGTGCCTAACACAGTTGAAGTCTCCCGTCACCATCCATGGGCCAGAAGGCATGGAGGAAAGAAGGCTACTCCAAAGGGCCCGCCTGGCAGAGAAACCATTAGCAGCGTAGACCACCGTGAGCACAAAGCTAGGCAGAGAGAGAACCTCGACCTCAAGCTGCATGAATTGGTCCGAGTGGACCAGGGGGGTAATCTGAACACGAGCCTTGTTCCAGAGAACTAGAATACGGCCAGATGGGGCAGAGGAGAGGTTTTCCAGCACCCCGAAGGATTTCCAGTACTTATCGCAAAGGGGAGCAATATCCCGCTTTAGTTTGTGTTCGAGTAAGCAAATTACATCGAACCAATGACGCAGCGTGTACTCCCTCAGGGCCCGGAGCATTCCGCCGTCATTCATTCCCCTGACGTTCCAGCAGAGCAAGGACATTCAACGATGTCCCGGCGGTTGGCCCGGGGAGCTGGACGACTCCAGAGAGAGTTCATTGGTGATTTCCAGCAAACGTGGGTGGACAGTCTTCCGCAAAGATTGTGCACGAACCACCAGTGCTTCTACCACCTCTTCAGGTGAATCCAAAGCCTCAAATGCGTTTCTGGGCCTGGCGAGGGATCTTCAAGCTTAGGGAAATTATTTGGCCCCTGTTACATTTCCGGATCGGGGAAGGTCGTTCCACTTCCTTCTTTCTCGACCCGTGGATTGCGTGCCCTGGCAAATCCATTCATCTGGCGGCGGGCTAGGCGCCTTGCGTCTGACTTGGGCTGCGACACCTCCTGCACGGTGAGCCACTTCATCGCTGACGGGCACTGGCAGCTCCCAGTGCCTACTACGC
>JAMKQA010019213.1:0-10220 GCA_024699735.1 Posidonia australis
TCTTTGTAACATATTTGTTGGGCTTGGGCTTACTAAAGGGCAAGATGAAGGCCCATGAGTCCAAAAGTATTATATTTTATATAATTATATAGTCATAACACCAGGGTACTTGTGAAGATCGTATTTCTAATTTATCTAGACCACCAATTTCTTTCATATGGTTACTACTAGGTATTAGCATTAGGCTAGCTGGTCCAGCCTAGCTTGAAGCCCAAACCACTACGCCCAGTCTAAGCCGAAGCCCACACTTTGGGTTGGAGGTGGCTAAATATTTGGCCCATATGCATGGATTAGGCTTGAGCATGCTATAGGCCAGCCTGAAGCTCTGCGAGTCTGAAACTTACTATAGTTTGTAATTTGTATTGTTGCATAGTTATACAATTTCACAGTGTAGAAAAACCCACAATGTAATATTTATTAAAAATTAAAATGGTGTCAATTATCAAATTTACATCCCCTTCTTTGTCAAGGAAAATCTAATAACCCCACTGTTTGCATACCTCATTTCAATAGTCTAGATGTGAAAAACCATTCCTCTCTTTCACCACAGGGACACCTCTCCCTTCACTTGCCATAAACTCATATAAAATTTAAATTTCTTTACATGGATGATATGTTTCTTTCATCTTTTTCATCAATTACAATACAGTAATGCTGTTGCAATGCATGAATATCAACGGCTTTAATGCATTTCCTCTACAGCTTTTGGTTCTTCTATCATTATTTTTGTATGTTTACATGTTTTGGGATGTCAAGAACTAAATAATGGGACAAGCCTGATACCCAGACTACTAAAATTGGGCTTAGGCATAGGTCAAGCTATACACACGAGCCTAACCCGATACTTTTCCAACCAGTGAAAATATTTCAGTAAACCTTCTATGAAATTTACTATGAAAGAATGAAATAAATTTACTCACTTGCAAGTCTGGACAAATTTCTTTTGACATACATACAATGTTTCTCTCGTTCAAGAATAACTACAAATATACAAGTCACATCACCTTTTACAGGTTTTCATATGTGTACCACCTAGTCCTTGCTATTCATTATTGTGGTTCATGTTCAACATAGTTCTCACTACTGAGTCATGAATCATGATGTCATGAGACAGATCCTTCGCATACTTCTCATGCTACTGATAGCAAAATTTATCTAACCATATGAGATCTACTCATTAATCCATTGTAATTTTGTGATACATATTGCTTTAGTGGTCATACCTTTCCTTTACACAAATGTTTATGGCATTACTATTTTCCTCTTTTTTTTTAATTAATTTCTGTAGTAACCTGGAATTCCATTTTTCTCCTCATGGAAGCCTACTGAATGTTATGGCGATGAGAAATTTACGGTCCTTGCAAGGAGATGGCGCGAGTGTGGTGCTAGTCTTATTGGTGGATGCTGTCGAACAACTCCTTCAACCATTCAATCTATTGCCAAGGTTCTAAAGCATTGACACTGACAGCAAATGTGTTCATTGGTTCCCTGCACACAAAGGAAAAGGAAAAGAACAACCGTCCATTGCCCCATCTTTTTGCTGCATCTGCTGCTGTTTGTCTATGTTTGGCAATTGATGGCCTTGCAGTGTTCTTGATCTGCAACCCTTTCACATGGGAACCTAATAATTATACATTGAAGGTATTGAGTTTGGAATAATTTTCTGGAGGGTTCTTTCTGTGTACATGGAAAAGTGATTGAGTTATCCAATACCCATGTTAAGTGATTTTATATGCCAAAATCAGACGAGAACCGTACTAGTTGCCTAATATTGGCTGATAAATTTTGTGATGTTTCCCATCTATTGAATGATTATGGTTTTTGTGTTTTTGAGAGTTATTATTAGCAAGGAGTAGTTGGTTAATGCTGATTATCAATTCTAGAGCACTGATGAATGACTAGGCAAGTTAGTTTTTCTTAACAACCGTGGCATATTTATCCTTGACTAGTCTCTAGTTATGATAGAGATTAGGCAGGTAAGTTTTTCTTAACAACGTTGTCACTTTCATCCTCTACAAGTCAATTGTTTCCACCCTTGGGATGAGTATGACAAGTTCAGGTTGGAGGTTACCCAAGAAGGATGATCACAAATTGTTTGTGACTCAAAAGATTCTTTCCTTAGCCACTTCAAATTGGTGCAAGATTGAACTCCCGGAGGTTACCCAAGAAGGATGATCACAAATTGTTTGTGACTCAAAAGATTCTTTCCTTGGCCACTTCAAATTGGTACAAGATTGGACTCCTTTATGCCACTAGTTTTGCTTTATTATAAGCTTTTGTTTCTTGAATCCTCCAACCCAGTCTTGTTTCATGTATTTGACTTTTCTGGGGTCACTGATGTAGTGATGTCCAACTGCACAATGATTCCTAAGATTTCTTGGTACAAATTGGGCCCCACAGAGAGAGATATAGTGATGGCAGGGTGGTACTGGATCTATCAGGAGGCCCGAATGTAAGCTCTTATTGAGGTCCATGGGTGCTACCATCTCTTCATCTATTCTAGGGTAAAATTATAGCAAAATTCAAGAAGTACCAGTAGAATTGAATTGGGTAAAATTATATTTCTACTGCAGCCTTCGATCTGTATTCGTCTGACATCTTCACGACCATCCATCATATGCTTTTCTGAGGACAGATACCATCGAAGAGCCCATGAAGAAAACACAATGAGATATTGCTTTCACCAGTTCTTCACACATCAATGGCTATTATTTCTTGATTAAGTTTGATTAATCTGTTTTTACCGAAAGTATCTTTGTCTTGTGCATTTGGTGTAACTTGCGGTCTTATAATAAATCTGAATATGACGGTATAAGCCAAACAAAATGTTTTGTAGAACATATAAGTCGTTTCTACCAAGAATTGATGTCAAAGATGTTTTTCAATTCATAGGTGTATGTAATATGAAAATTAAACAACAACAACAGCACTGACCATGCCTTAATCCCATTGTGTTATCCCTTCAGATAATTTATTTCAGGTCATCTTCTCTTCTTATTTCCCTCTTTCTTGCAAGTACACTTAAAATTCGTATTTGAACATGATTAGTCTACCTTACCTTAATTTTACTACTCATATTGCAAATAAATGTTCTTTTCCTTTCCTACTTGCGTTTTCTTCACCCGCACGGTGAAAGCAAGAAATCAAATATTCCTCTACCACATGATGAAAGGTACCTGTCCCAAATACCAAGTAGTGGCTGTCATCTCTCTCGAAAGCATTCTTCCCTGACCAAGTCTAACTGGATGTTCTCAACTGGGTCATAGAATGGCAATAGATGGGTGCACCCACGAGAAAGAGAAAGAGAAATCTAGCACACCCAAGAGAGTTAGAGAGATACGGTGCTGTGGTCCTCCCACACCTGTGTTATCCATTGCAACATCAAGTCCCTTTTGCTTCATCTGTATGTCACCATCCACAGTCCAGTTTCAACCAAATGCCTCGTTATGGGCGCTTGTGGATGCTTCCTTGTGCTTCTTCCCAGGGTTGCTTTCGTACAGTTTGATGAAGTACCAGCTCCAAGTCAGAAAGAAAGTTGCTGACATGCATGTGAGGATGGATCATGGTGGATGACGGAGACATGGGGAAACGATGAGCACGGTTTGGTGTTGGTGATGCCCCGCTAACCCAAACAATTGTTGACCCAATTCTGAGATTATTATTTTTTCTTTAATAAATCTTATCCTATTTTTAAGATACTATTATTGAAAATTTACACACTTGTGCGCGCACACATTGGTAACTAAGCACATGCAATGCACGGATTGTAATAAAGATTAGATAAATTCATTCTAATTTTATCTTCAAAAGTGGAGTTATTAAAAATTGTACAAGATACATTAAAAAGATTATTTATATATATTTTTTGAAACTCATAAATAAAATTAAAAATTCATTTACTTATTTCAATCTATGCCTTCATAAGCTTGTAGTTGTGATAGAAAATAGAAAAAAATGGAAAAGAAAATGACGGTATAAATTGCCACATATGTTTCTCGAAGAAAACTTATTTTTATGTAAACATACATATAGAGAACTATAGGTTATTGCTTGATAGAAAGGAATCATTAGTTCTTATCTCAAGTCTATAAGAACTAAAGAACTTTGATGTTTTAACCCAATAAACATATACCTTGTTCTTGGTAAAACTTAACTAAATGGTAAAATATTATTGTCCTTATTATAATACTAATACATTATCTATGCATAAAAATACAAACTTACAAAACAAATCACTCACTCTTCGATAACTCAAAGTGAACAACATTATTCTTCATGATTTTACTTTACCACTTTTAGGTAAAAACACTTATGACTACGACTACACATGTTTATCAGAATGTCTCCTACTTTCAAAAGAATAGATGCGGGTTAGTAAAAAGTTACTCCACCTCACGCTCCCACTATAGCTTAAGTCAATTCAACTCCATTCAAATGAAATGAGAAATCTCATACCACCATACCTACTCAAATGGTATTGAAAATATCAACAAGATGTTGGAATCCTAAGCTACACTAAAGGAGGTGAGTAGTGAAACTAAGTATAATTGTAGAATTTAAATACCTTATTCAACAAACACAAGCAATACATATGTAAATAAAATAAAGCAAGCAATTTGGATATTAAACTATAAACATGCACAGAAGGAGATGAGAGAAACTGAGATCCACAAATAATTTAAGGTGATTTAGTCTCTTCCGGTTTAATCTACTCCTCGAGATTTCCTTGAGAGTTACTTTAATCCGATCTTGTTCTCAAGCCAAAATCCTACCTTTATACCCCTTAACGAACCCCTACTAAACAATAGTAAAAACCATGATTCCCTCTTCACAACCGAAGAAGAACTTATTCTAGATGAAATTGAAGATTACAACTTTCAACTATTTTCTATAATCTCCCAAAACTTTTAGCTAGGAGGAAGGATGGAATTGAGCTCTCTTGCTTAAAAAATTTCCTTACTAGATAGGAATGGAATGTTTGGAAAAATGATGTGGCTTAAAGCTCTATGTGAAGTAGGTCTTTCATTGGGTTATAGGGGATCCTATTTATAAAAAAAGTTAGAAAAAAGACTGTTTCTAAAGTCTCTTTTAATGTTTACAAATGGTTACTAGATTGGTATGCCGAAATAAATTCGGTCGGTCGAAATTTACAGTGGTTGAATATTTCGGTAGACCGAAATGTTTCAGTATGACGAACGTATTCTCGGTTGTGAACTCATTTTTCATATTTTAGTATATCGAAGATTTTTTGTATGTCAATACTGTTCTTAGTTGTGAACACTGTTTTTCCTAGATTTCGGTATACCGAAAATTTCTTTGATACAATAAATCATGACTATATACTCATAAGCTCCCCCTTACTTCAATCTTTAATCCATTCATACTTGAAAAGACAAAGCATTACAGCTTAATAGTTAACAAGAAGCCAATCAAGTTTGATCACATATGAAATTGATAAGAATTCTTTAATTTGACTTACTTAAGTATATATTCAATATTAGCACAGACCACGAATATATAATATTCAAATACAAATCAAATATTGTGCAAAGAAAAATAAAAATTCAACTATTAGACGAAATTCGATAGACTGAAGAAAATTCGGTAGACCGAAAACTGTATATGTCCATTTTTTTAATTAATAATACAAATTGTTGGATTTATAATTTTAAAGAAAATTATGATAAATGAAATTGAGATATATGCTATCCAAAAATTTCTTCAAGCAATAAATTTTTGATGAAAAATTCATAAAGAATCATGTTTTAACTTAACATTCCTTTTTAATAAGAAAGGGATTACAAACATTCGTCATTGAAAATAAGTCCCATGTTCCTTTTTCTCCTGAGGTGTCTTCAAACAACTAAGCCACTTGAAACAAGTAAAGATTTTGGTTTCCACTTTATTTTCGATCCAAAACTGCTAGTCTTATGAATCATATCATTTTTCATTTTTGCAATCCTTTTTCCTTTTTCCATTTTTTTAATGACAAATTCATATTCTTCATCATTTTTAACTCTAACGAATCCATTTATATATGGAATAACATTTCTACTTCTATACTTCCTCATATCAAGATTTTTCTTTTCATTTGTAAACCTACAAGCATTAATAAGCAAACTTTCACTTCTGACTTTCAAAGATGCTATGTCATTTTCTAAAACATCAATTTTGCATTTCATGATATTCATTTCAATTTTCAGGTTATCATTTTCTATTTCAATTACTTTATTCCTATTTCTCAATTCATCATTTTCTTTTGAAATCAATTATTTTTCACGAGATATATCAATTAAATTTTTGTTTATACTTTTGCATTTACTATTCAAAGATTTATATTTCAAACAAAACTCATTAAACGCATTAAGTAAATCGTTCATAGAAAATCTTCGATATTATCTAAAGATAATACTTCACTAGACATAGTCATAAAGCATGAGTAAGCAACTTCACCATTGGAAGATAAATCGTCGTCAATTAAAGAGTCACTATCATCTCAAGTTACTTAGAGAGCTTTCTTTTTCTTAGTTTTCCTTGTGTTCTTTAGAATTTTTCCTTTCTTTAAGAATGTCATGAATTTATGAGTTATAAGTGTAAGTTCTTTCTCATCATCTGAATCGAAAAATGCTTTTAATGCAATAATCTTATCTTTTGAGACATCCTCAAGTTCCCTCTCTTTTATTTATACTTTATAGGAAGTTAAATTTCTCATAAGATTTTCAAGTGAATAGGTTGATAGGACCTTTCCTTCTTCTATAGTTGTGGTCTTCTTTCCCCATTCTAGGATAAGAGATCTAAGAATCTTTCTAATTAAGTCGCATTGAGAATAATATTTTCCAAGAGATTGCAAATTATTTATTATCTCACTAAATCTAGTAAACATGTCACTAATAGAGATTCATATGGTTGCATTTTAAATATTTAATATTTATAAACAAGCATATTAATTTTGTTTATTTTACTTGGCTTGTTCCATCATAAGTAACTTTTAAAACATATTAAGCTTGATGATAAGTATTACAATTACAAATATGATTAAATTATTCTTTATTTATAGTACAAAATAAAATATTTAATTCCTTAGCATCTAAAGTTACTAAATTTCTCTCATTTACATTCAACTTCCTATAGTACTTTTTATTAAGAGTGTATCTATTTACAACTACATTTCATAATTCAAGATTAATAGATTTTATAAATATTATCATTCTACATTTCTAATAGCTACAATTTGTACCAACAAAAAATAGTGGTCTACTTATAATTTGGCCTTTTACAATACTAATGTTTAATGAACATGAATCTATATCTAGAAAATGCATGGTTAAATCTTAACCTAGATAAACAATTGATGGGATCCTAGGTTTCACTATAGGGGATGAATGGTGAAACTAAGTATGATTGTGGAATTTAAATACCTTATTCAACAAATACAAGCAATATATATATAAATGTAATAAAGCAAGCAATTTGGATAAACATGTATAGAAGGAGATGAGAGAAAGTAAAATGCACAAATAATTTATAGTAGTTCAGCTTCCTTGGCTTAGTCCACTCTTCGAGAATCTTTCGAGAGTTACTTTAATCTGATTTGCTCTCAGGCTAAAATTCCGTTGTCACACTTCTTGACGAATCCCCTCCAAGCAATGCAAAACTACAGTTCCCTTCCCATAATTGGTGAAAAACTTACTTTAGAAGAAATCGAAGATTATAACTCTCAACTCTTTTCTATAATTTCTCATAACTTTTGGCAAAGAGGAAGAATGGAATGGTACTCTCTTAATTACTTGAGAATTTTTCTCACTAGATAGGAATAGAATACTTGGAAATATGATGTGGCTTGAAGCTCTATGTGAAGTGTGTCTTTCATTAGGTTATAAGGGGTCCTATTTATAGAGAAAGTTAGGTAAAAGATTGTCTCTAACGTTTCTTTTAACTTTCACAAACTACTATTGGATCGGTATGTCGAAATGAATTCAATCTACTGAAATTACAACAGTTGGATACTTCAGTAGACCAAAATGTTTCGGTGTGCCAAAGGAATTCTTGATTGTGAATACATTTTTCATATTTCAATATATCGAAGATTTTGAGTTGCTGTTATACAAATGATAGAAATTCTGTTATAGGCTTATAGCCATTTCTGTACATTCAATATATTATGGTATCACGTCTCTCTGCTCTCGCGAAAAGTGCATTCTTGGTGCCCTAACTCTGCGCGATTTTCCTTGCTATGGCGTCCGGCAAAACTGGTCGTCGTGCTACCTCTGGTCGTCGTGCAACTGAGCCCTCACCGTACTACCTCCGGTCGTCGTGCAAGGCTCCTCCTTCTACTGAGGCCCTCCCTGCGAGCCGAGCGACCGGCAAAACTCACCATCGGCCGGTAACACCTTTCCCCTCTTACTCTTTGAATGTCATGGATCTAGGAGGTCGTAAGAGGAAGGCGGCCACCCCCCCTTCTTGAGCCCCGATCTGGCTCCTGTGATCGGGACAACAACACCGGTCTCAGGCGGGGTAGATCCCCTTCTGCGGCCACCCGATCGAATAGATCTGGGGATCTGGTGATAAAACTCGGTGCCAGTGGTTGTTTTCATCTAGATTTCTCGACACCTTTGAATATTGTGGTGGATTGCATGTTTTTTACCAAATCTTTGTCATCAAACTGGTTTTATTTGGTGAAATTGGCTTCTTTGCATACTAGTGTTTTTGCCCCTCTTGGATCCATCACTCTGGAGTATTTTTATACTACTGTCAAGGACATGCCTGCGATTATTGTTATGGATGAACTTTTAGAAAATGGTAGATCTCAGTTGGGAGTTTTTTACAGTCCCTCTGGGGCTCAATGTTCAGATGCTTTGCCTTCTTTATTTTTAGATCCTGTCCATTTTCCATTGACGTCGGCGAGCTTGCTTCCGCCGGTGGGATCCCAGCGAGGGACTCTGTGTTCTCTGAGTGGAGTCGGGCTGGAAGACTCTGACGCCTCGGGTTCTGTTTGGGGGTACTCTAGGTATTTTCCCCCGATTATTTCGAAAGTATTCAATTCGAATTGTGGGGATAAAGGAAAGTTGGAAGGTTATTGTAAGGGTGATTTCGTAAATTCATTGGCGGGGCCAACCCTTCCACCTTCTCATTCTGTCTTATCCGGATTTATTGCTGCTTCTCCCAATTTTCAAAACGACGATTCTTGCACTTATAATAATATTAGTTCGTCGTTTCTATTGTCAGAAACTTCTGACGGTTGCCATTCTGCGTCCCTTGAGAATCGGGGCGAGTCACATAGCATTAATTTTCCGTCTCCGATTGTAGCTACGTGTGAGAGAGAAATCATGGACTCTGACGGGGTGGGAAATGGACTTTCTTTTGAAAATATCATTTTATCCCCTGTCACGAACTTAAATATTTTCCTAGATTATTATGGACCTTCTTATTATCAGAATGATAATGAAGTGGCTTACGGGGATGATTTTTCGGATTCTGAAAATCCTGGGGTTCCTCTGCATGCAGGTACACTCCCTGACACAGACATATTGTCTGGCTTTTACCGCCTTTTCCAGGCACCCACTACTCAGCTTTCCTCTGGTACTCGATGCACCCCAACTGGTTCGCGATTCGCGGTACTTCAGTCTCCCCCCAGCACACTACCCCCACTTTCGCAGCTTCCAGAAGGCACCTTTTTTCTTCTGGTCTTGAGAGCGGCGTAGCTCTGTATTCTGAAGAAGATTTCTCCAGTGGGTGGGAAAAAATTACTAGACGAAAAGCTCGCCCTCCTTGGGTAAGCTTCTGCATACTACATAAAAGATGCTTTAAATGTGGACTGAAGGGTCATGAAAGGAAAAATTGTAGATACAAAGGTTTTTGTTTTAAGTGTAAAGCCTCCTCTCACTCCACAGCACTGTGTAAATTTTTTCAGGGTATGCATATGGCTCCCACTCTTCCTCCCACCATTAAATCCGTTGGTTTGTCTCCTTAGAATCCATTTATTTTGGCTCCTTCTGAGGCAGTATGTCAACAACATCTGCTATTGTCACGTAGTGCAATCATTACTGCACACAACACCAACCTGACAATAGAAACCCTACAGGAACACATTCGGGCGCATTGGTCAAATGCTCCCAACGTGGAGGTCCAGACCTTTTCATCTGGTAAATTTTTATTGACATTCCCTTCGATAAAAGATAGAAACGATTCACTCAATCAGTATGGTCCCATGCTTCAGTTGA
>JAMKQA010019214.1:0-10719 GCA_024699735.1 Posidonia australis
CCTTCCTCGTGCGTAACAGGAATCCTTACCCATCCTCTGGTTAGCAGACATCCAGCCTTCCTATCTGCATCTCATGCATGCATTCATCCTTTTGTGGTTTTCCTCGTCTTTCCCTTAAAAGACTAGGTGGCGACTCCTTCTTGGTTTTTCTTTTTCTTCTTATCCTTGCGCCTTCGCCATCCAGAATGGCATGGCTGTGATCCCTTTCCCGCCTCCCTCCGGGTTCGGCTTGGTCACACAATATAAATGAATTTCAGATTTCGCATTTTAGTCAGATTCACACTTTATGTGTGAATTTTGCACAGTATATCCTGAATTTTCAAGAAATTACCAAAAGTGTAATTTTCACACATGACACACCACAGTGCTACATTTTCTTTAAATCCTTTATCCTAACATTAAGATAAGACTTTCTAAGCACATTTTAACCATGATTTTCCCCTTTTCGTGAATTCTGCACATTAGACCCTTAGTTTCCAGGAAATTACCAAGGTGCAATTCTCACACATTTTAGTACCACATTTTCCTTTGATGCATCATCTGCACACTAAGATAGAAATCACTGAATGTATTTTAATCCAGGTTTTCATCCTTTTTTGTGAATTTTGCGTTTTAGTCCTTGTACTTGTCCCTTATTGTGTTTACATCATTTTGTTGTTTTTAAGACCTTGTCCTTTGCATGTTTTCTTGAAAATAACATTTTCCTGACATTTTACATACATTTTGGCATATCTGAAACCATGTATCGTCTACATACATGCATTTATCACATCTAGCCATTGAAATGACCAAATTGCCCCTGTGCCACTAATTCATGCACATGCATGTTAGTTTTTGCACTCAATCATGCATAATATTTGTTTAAGTCATTCCTCAACACCTTTTACACATTTAGGTACACATTCATGCATTTTGCATAGTTTTATCATATTTGCGTATCAGTCCACCCTTTTTAAGTAAGCCTACATCTCATGTGTTTCTTTTCTAGATTTTTCTTCATTTTGTTTTTGAAGTCCCTCACCCGACATTTGATTTGATTTCCTTTACTCCTACATTTCGTATTTTTTCGATTTGATTTGGATTTCATTGCCTGAGGGCATACATTAACTGATAGAAAGGCCTACATTGGCTCACTTGTGGATTATTTCTCCTTTTTTATTTTCACGACCTTTTCCCTGATTCCAATGACTCGGGTTGACCCCACTCTCGATCATTTTGATATCAATGTGATTTTCTATAACTTTCTTTCCAAAAACACTGCCATTTTATGTAATTTTCTTCATATGTCGCCATTTGATTGTTTTACGTGGATTTCTTCGCAATTTTTCCATCTCGATCTCCACGATGTTTTCCATGATTCTAATGAATTGCGTTGGTTGCATTTTCGATGCTCTTGATGTTGGTGTGGTTTTCCAGAGCCTTCTATACAAAAAAATTGTCATTTTATGTGAATTTCTTTACATGTTGCAGTTTACCTATTTTACGTGGGCTTCTTTGTAGTTTTTCTGTCTTGGTTTCCACGATGTTTATGTGATTCTAACAATTTGAGTTGGTTGCATTTTTTATTCTCTTGAGGTCTATATGATTTTCCGAACCATTCTCGCAAAAAACCTCGTCATTTCATGTGATTTTCGTTGTCGTGTCATATTTCGTGGTTTCATTACTTCATCTGGATTTCTTCACAGTTTTCGCGTACCATCTTGCACATCCATCTAGTTTTGTTTTGGCATTCATATTAGTACGATTAAAGCACAATCTAGGCTTAGCAAGCATTCATCTAGCCTTTAGCAAGCGAATTAGACTAGAAACACTGAGTTTCTCGGACATACGTGGGTACCTAATACCTTCCCCGTACGTAATAAGTATCCTTACCCATCCTTTGTGGTTTGTTTGTGGTTTTTCTCATCTTTTCCGTAAAAGACTAGGTGATGACTCCATTTCTTTTTTGTTTTATCCTATCTTGTGCCTTCGCCATCTTAGCATGGTTGTGGCATCCTCCCTCTGGCGCGACTCCGTACCGGATCCCTGGGTAGGCATGGTCACACCATCAACATGAGAAGCACCACTTGGAGGGCCTGGCACCATCCTTCGAGCGAAACTGCACGCTCAAATCCCTCGTGCAAGCGACAACTCCACCTCCTTTGCAGTGCCAAACACAAATCCAGTCACTCATGAGGGGAAAAGTAATATCATACCGTGAGTGTCAAAAATGGTAGTCAGTCCCCAAGGAATTAAGACGTAGGCGAGAAGGTTATATCCAACGCTTTTGCTACTTGTGTGTAGTCAAAAGCTATGCTTTACAAAGTTGATGCCTCATCCAGAGCTACTCCAAAAGAGTGAGAATGAGAGCCACCAATCACAGCCTGACATGGCATTGATCGAGGATCAAATTGTCTCCTAAACTAGGAAGTGCAGAGGTGTCCTCCCATAAGTTAGCTGCTTTAAATCCAAAGCCACCAAAAACATAATAATTGCATTAATAATCTACCTTCCCTTTCTCCATAGTTTCAAAAACCAAGGCCAACGATGAAAACTCGTGCAAGCTCAACATTATTGCAAGCGCTTGCCCAGAGGCCTCAAATTTTTCCTGGTTATGGCCGCCCACCGCATTGGGTGGTCTGTGATGACTGACATGTTTGCAACTTACCTTTTCCTTGGTAAAACATAGCATGCCTGCTCTGAGACGTAGCATGCCCTCATGCATTTTTGATACAAGGGGCATCTTAGCTGTCTTTTGGTATCTTGCTTTTCTGATATCAGGGACATCTTAGCTGTCTTTTGGTATCTTGCTTTTCTAATACTACAGGCATCTTAGCTGTCTTTTGGTATCTTGCTTTTCTGATACTAGGGGCATCTTAGTTGCATTTTGGTATCTTGCTTTTTTGATACTAAGGGAATCTTAGCTGCCTTTTGATATCTTGCTTTTCTATCACCAGGGGTGTCCTAGTTGCCTTTTGGTATCTCCCTCTTGATAACAGGGGCAAGTTAGTTGCCTTTTGGTATCTTCCTCCTTGTTGCCAAGGGCATGCTGGTTGCCCTTTGGTATCCTCCTCTTTTGGACCTTCAGGCTAGCCTCCCCAATTTTCGAAGTTTGGTCACCAAGCCTCTGCCACAACTTTGGGTTTGGCGCTCCTATTGCTTTTTGCTTGTGGGTCATTGCTCCAAGTGAACAAAGTCCAGTTTGCCTCTTTTGCGTGACTTTGCTCCAAGTGGACAAAGTCTTTCTTGCCTTTCATGGATTTTACCTATGTGAAATCTAGTATGCGACTTCACAACGAGTGGACAAAGTCTTCCTTACCTTTCCTAGATTTTTGTGTGTGCGAAATTCAGTGCACAACTTTGCTACAGGTAGATGAAGTCTTCCTAGTGTTTCCTGGATTTTCGCGTATGCGAAATATAGTGCACGGCATTGCCCCAGGTGAACAAAGTCTTCCTTGCCTTTCCTAGATTTTCATTGTGTGAAATCAAGTGCACGACTTGCTTCGAGCGAACAAACTTTTCCTTGCCTTTCCTGGATTTTTGCATGTGCAAAATCTAGTGCGCAACTTCGCTTCAGGTAGACGAAGTCTTTCTTACCTTTCTTGGATTTTCACATGTGCAAAATCTAATGTGTGACTTTGCTCTAGACAAACGAAGTCTTCCTTGCCTTTCCTAGATTTTCATGTGTGTGAATCTAGTGCACGACTTCATTCCGAGTAAACGAAGTCTTCCTTGCCTTTCTTGGATTTTTTGCATGTGCGAAATCTAGTGTGCGACTTCACTTCGAGTAGACGAAGTCTTCCTTGCCTTTCTTTGATTTTCACGTGTGCGAAATCTAATGCGTGACTTTGTTCAGAGCGGACGAAGCCTTGCTTGCCTTTCTTGGATTTTCACAGGTGCGAAATCCAGTGTGCGATTTCTCTCCAAGCAGACGAAGTCTTCCTTACCTTTCCAAGATTTTCACAAGTGCAAAATCTTGTGCGTGACTTCCCTCTACGAGGACAAAGTCTTCCTTGCCTTTCTTGAATTTTCACGTGTGTAAAATCCAGTGTGTGACTTTACTTCGATCGAACAAAGTCTTCCTTGCCTTTCCTACATTTTCACACGTGCAAAATCTAGTGCACGACTTCGCTCCAAGTGGACAAAGTCTTCCTTGCCTTTTCTAGATTTTCACGCGTGCAAAATCTAGTGTGCGACTTCGCTTTGAGTAGATAAAGTCTTCCTTGCTTTTTTGGATTTTTTTCGATGCAAAATCCAGTGCACGATTTCAGTCCAAGTGGACAAAGTCTTCCTTGTCCTTCCTAGATTGTCGCATGTGCGAAATCTAGTACATGACTTTGCTCTAGGTGGATGAAGTTTTCCTTACCTTTCCTGGATTTTCATGTGTGCAAAATCCAGTGCTCGACTTCACTCTGGGTAGTCGAAGTCTTCCTTGCCTTTCCTAGATTTTTGCATATATGAAATCCAATGCGCGACTTCACTATAGGTAGACAAAGTTTTTCTTGCCTTTCCTAGATTTTCATGTGTGCAAAATCCAATGCACGACTTTGCTTCAAGCACACGAAATCTTCCTTGCCCTTCTTGGATTTTCAAGTGTGCAAAATCCTATGTGCAATTTCTCTCCGAGTGGACGAAATCTTCCTTCCTTTTCTTGGATTTTCATGTGTGTGAATTCTGGTGTGCGACATTGCTCTTGGCAAACAAAGTCTTTGTTACCTTTCCTGGATTTGTGTGTGTGTGAAATCAAGTACGCAACTTCACTCCCGACAGATGAAGTTTTCCTTGCTTTTCTTGGATTTTTGTGTGTGCAAAATCCAGTGCATGACTTCACTTTGGGTGAACGAAGTCTTCCTTGCCTTTCTTAGGTTTTCGCAAGTGCAAAATTCAGTGTGAGACTTCATTCTAGGCAGACGAAGTCTTCCTTGCCTTTCTTGAATTTTCACGTGAGTGAAATACAGTGTGCGACTTCCCTCTAGGCGAAGAAGTCTTTCTTGCCTTTCTTGGATTTTCATAAGTGCGAAATCCAATGTACGACTTTGCTCCAGGCAGACAAAGTCTTCCTTACCCTTTCTTGATTTTTGCATGTGCGAAATCCAATGCGTGACTTCACTCTAAGCGGACGAAGTCTTCCTTACCTTTTCTAGATTTTTGTTGGTGCGAAATTCAATGCGTAATTTCACTCTGAGTGAATGAAGTCTTCATTGTCTTTTCTAGATTTTCACGTGTATGAAATCCAGTGCACGACTTTACTCCTAGTAGACGAATTATTCCTTGCCTTTCATGGATTTTCACGTGCGCGAAATGTAGTGCACGACTTTGCTTTGGGTAGACGAAGTCGTGCTGGGCTTTTCTGGATTTTTGTGTGTGCAAAATCCAGTGTGCGACTTCACTCTGGGCGAACAAAGTCTTCCTTGCCTTTTCTAGATTTTCGCGTGTGCAAAATCTAGTGGGCGACTATGCTTTGAGCAGACGAGGTGTTCCTTGCCTTTCTTGGATTTTCACTTGTCCGAAATCCAATGTGCCACTTTGCTTCAACTGGACGAAGTCTTCTTTGCCTTTCCTAGATCTTCACGTGTGCAAATCCAAGGCATGACTTCATTTTGGATTGACGAGGTCTAGTTTGCTTCCTTGCTTTGCATCCTCGCCTGAGCGAACGAGACACTCTGTTCCCCACATGACAAATCTTGCGATTCGTCGTGCCCTTTTCTTTGGAGTAGTAACCCTAACTACTCGATTGACAACCATCAAATTCTCTGATGTCCCATCTAATCTTCCATGCCCTTCTCCTCCATGGGGTGATAAACCTAACTATTCGGCTGATGAGTTCGGTAACTTATCATGCCCCCCTCACCAATCGGTAGGCCCGTCAGACCTATCTTGTCTCCCTTTGTTTAGGTTTAATAGCCCATTATGCTCCTTGTTCAGGTAGATTGGCCAATAGCTTGTCACCCAGCATCGCATCGCATTATCATTTGCTTTAGAGCATGAACATTCGCACCAGCATTCAACATCTTTGAATTGCAGAACACACTCAGCATTTGCACACAACTTTCGATTCAACATTGCATCGTGCCAAATCGCATTATATTGCATCACATCTCATCGCCCACATCTCATCACACCTCCTTGCATCACATCGCATCTCACCACACTACATCTTGTCGCATTGCATTGCATTGCATTGCATCGCACTACACTACATCATGTCACATCGCATTATGTCTCATCGCACCGCATTGCGTTATATCACGTCACATTTCTTTACATCACATCATGCAGCATTACACCTCATTGTATTGCATCGCATTGTATCACACCACATCTCATTACATCACGTTACATTGCACAACATTATATCACACTCTATTGCATCACATTGCATCACATCATGTTGCATTGCATCGCACTGTAGCACATCACATTGCCTTGCACTTGTATTCACATCAGCATGATCACCCATGCTAGATCAGCGTCTCTATGTGCATCTGGTTGACATCCCTTCCATCCGGTTGGCTGTCTTTGCATCGTCAGCATTGAATGTCATCGCATCGGCATGGCACAGTATACCAACATTGGCATTAGCATCACCATGGCGTAATCTACATCAACATTGCATACTCGGCATTCGTATCAGCATCATGTAGAACCATGCATGTCCCTAGTAGAGCTCAGCACGCACCAGTATCAGCATTCATCTTGCACCAACTGCACTAGCATATCCCATTTGCACGCATCAACACACATTGCTTGCATTCACAATCCAGCATTGCAGCCACAATAACATGCACTATCTGCACCTACATTCACATCCCAGCATTGCATTTGCATTTGGCTTTCAACATTCTTTTCCCAGGCATTTCGGCAATGATTTCGCATTTGCAAGCATTTCAGCATCATTATTGCATTTACATTCTAATGATGGGTCATGACTCTTGTGCATCCACTAGATAAATGATTCAACGCCAACAACAAGCATCACCCTCTTGTAGGCTTCAGGTGGGGTGTCTTGTCAATCCTGAGCATCGGTCTCAATCCCCTTGGCTTCGCTTAGGAAAGGGCATCTGTAGACACCCCGATTTTGAGGCCACTCATTGGTTGATTCCTTTAGAAGAGCTTGCTTCAGTTGTGACAAGGCATTTCTCGACACCAAAACCTACCTAGCACCTTGAAATCAGTCCTAGACCCTAAATCTACCCTAAACCTTAGCAAAACCACTAACCTTAGGAGCCCAAGTCCTTTTGGTGGTCTATCATGCAAGGAGAAGGCCCCAAATCCAGCCAATAGGCCTTGCAGTATATCAGGCGCACTTACTAGGTGCAATTTCCTGGCCCAATTTAGAGGCGCAAATTTGTGGTGTAATTACCTGGCGCACTGTGCCCTGATATCAGTTAATTCATTAGATGTGCGTTTGTTATGTCTCTCATACCATTGCATCCCTACAACACTTGAGCTTCGAGACCCTAGGTTGCCTTGCCTTTTAAGCTCCTCTCCCCCGCATCTGAAACGGAGGTTGGCATTTTGACAACCCTTAGCATCCCATGATAACCAACGGACAGTCGAACCACCCAACCAAAACCTAAGCCTCTGCTCCAACTCCTCATCCACTACACAACCCAAACACCCACAACATTCCACACCACAGCACCCTCGAGCATCTCTGCAACCAAAGCAAACCCCACCTCCGTTGCAATCAAGCAACGCCAGCCCAGAGTGGTGCTAACGTGAGCTGCACGCCATAGGGACAACCCACGTTACAACATAGGTAAGCATTCCGTCTCTAGGCATAATTATCGTCTCCTCTTGCCTTGTGTAGCTTCTTTGTGGTTTGGTTGCCATTGCATTCATCTGTATTCATTTGTTTTGCCTTGCCATTGCATTTTCCAGTGATGGGTTCTTGGGTACCTTAGTGAAGCTACCAGTCGTGAACTCAAGGTTGAACCCATCCCTACATGCATGCATGACCCTCACTAGCACTGCATAGCATAGCCCCTACCTTCTCTCTCCCTTCCTCTTTCACTTTCCACAACCCTAAAGGGGGTTTCAGTGTTTGCAGCCCATCCTATGGCTGTGAGGATCAGGAATCACCGGTGGCACACTATGGAGGTCAAGAGAAAAGGCCGAGCACTATGGGTTTGATCCAAACCCATGGGAATGTTCACCAGCACCTGTGCATGCTTCTCCGACTTAGCCTTGCATGTTTTAATTGTTTACGATCCGCCATCATAGCAACAAAGCCCACAGTCTAAAACAGAGTGCTTGGGGTGCACCTAATAGGTGCAATATCTAGGAGCATTTAGGTGATGCAAATACCAGACACACTATACCCTGGTCCAAAGCATAGACAACAAGGTTGAGCCTTGAATTTCTTGGTTTTCTTGATTGACTGTGACTTTTATGTTCCTGATTTATTTTCTTGCATATGTTACTCACACTTTTACATGATATTTAGCATAGCATATGTGTGGTTTAGCATTTGTTTTGCATCCAGTAGAGCAACAATGCTCACTATTCGGACTCAACAGGCATATAAGGGTGCATAACACCTTCCTCATACGTAATAGGAGTCCTTATCCTTTCTTTGGTACGCAATGACCTTTGTGTCGCATCCATTTGTCATGGATCATCGCCATAGCATACCTACAATGTTTGTTTTATCATATTTTTATTTGCATTCGGTTTTCCTCATCTTCCAATTTCAAATAGACTACGTGGTGACTCCTTTGTTTTTTTATCCTTGTCATTTAGCCTTCGCCTTGATTTTTGCCGTGACTTTATCGGTTTCGTGAGTATGGCTTTTCATGCTTTGCACCAGTAGTTGCTGGCATGGTCACACTATCGGACTTGTTGACTGAGTCCAAACAGTTTGTGTAGACACCTCGATTTTGAGGTGACCCATGGATGAGCTTTCCAGTTGTTGCTTTGGATGTGGCTAACCCTTGAACCAATCCTAAACCTATAGCAAGCTCGCAGCCCAACTAGAAATCCAGATAGGTAGGAGAGAGCACCTAGCTAGTACACCTAGCTAGCACACTTACCTGGCACACCTAGCTAGCACACCTACCTAGCACACTTAGCTAGCACACTTACCTAGCACACCTAGCTAGCACACCTACCTAGCACACCTACCTAGCACACCAACCCGACGCACATACCAGGCACACATGCCAGGCGCACATACCAGGCGCCCAACCATTTCTCAAGCTGCTGGCTGCTGGCTTTCCACCTCCCATGGCTATTACCTCTACCAGCGAATATGCCATGGAATCTTCCAAGCTTTTCGTCTACGAGGCTCCTTGTTGTCCTAGGAGTTACCCATGAGGAGTCCCTATATATAGACCCCATAGGCAACCATTTGAAGGGGCTGAATCATCTTGAAAGAGAGAGACATATAGCTGCACTAGCCTTCTCCAGAATACTGCAACCATCCACCTAAGCACTCAAGTTTTCTCTTGCATCCAAAGGTATTCTCAGCCCTTCCAAAGCATCAAGGAGCTTATTATCTTGGGTCTTTCTTTTCTTTCTTGAAGGAACATCCATCTCGGACAAGGTAGGCCCTTCACCTCACCTTTAATCTCTTGTTCTTTTGCAAGGAATAGCATGTTAAAAGCTCCATGTAAGGTCTGATTCTTTCTGTATCTACATGAGGATTTTGCGATGAATTTATCTATCTTTTTTGCAAGATACTCTTCATGCAAATCTATGCTTTGATTATAGCATGTTTAGTTTATTTCTAGTGTAAAAATCTAGACTGCATCGCTTGCATGAGCAATCTTTTCTTTATTATATTCTTGATATGATCATGCATGTCATGATGGGTTTATTCATTCCATGTTTGAATCTTTTGCATGAACCCATTTAATCATCTTGTTCAAATAAGATAGCTATGATCAGATGCATTCCATCATGCTCTTAACAATCGCATGAATCAACCCGCATTAGCAAAAATCACCCGTCTTCATTCTGGGTCAGGTTCTGGATCAGATTACAGTCTGATCCAGATTTTCTGGAGAGCACTTATATGGCGCACCAGAGCGGCGCACTTCGCCAGTGCACCTCTCTGGCACCCCATGCAGGAGCATCAGATAGTTCAGAGAGTGAAACATTCACTTTTGCATATCTGCTTGCGGTTTTCTGAATGATTTTGAGCTCGATTCTTTTATTGCTAGTTCTCTTATATTCTATGGTTTTGCATGCATATTATCGGTTTTAAACAAGATCTTTTCCAAGTCGTTTTATCTCTTTGGATAATCAGTCCCTGATCAGAATCTGGTAGGCTGGTTGCATTTTACTCTAACATGGAGACCCTATGCATCAACCAATGATCTAGTGGCATGGCTGAATCCTGCATCTTCCATTTAGCTTGCGATCTTGTGTGAGGCTACCAACCCTTGAGCACAAGGTCCATAGGTCATTGCATTCGCATTTCTTTCGCTTTCAAGGCATGTTCTTAAGGTTTTGTGAAAGATTTTATATGGCATGACTTTTCAGAATGCATTTTCATGCAATTTGGCATAGCATGGATTTCTGTTTTCTTTCTGCACATCTTTCTGGCCCACATAGAAGCACCTAGGTGGCGCACTAGACTGACGCACTAGTCTGGCGCACCTAACAAGCGCAGCAGACTGTTTTCAGTAGCACACAACAGGTTTTGCATAGCGTTCTAGCATGATTCTTACTTCGATTTGCTTTTGGTTTTTTCCTGGTTTTCTTCAGGAAGGCATGTCTCTGCTTTTAACCATT
>JAMKQA010019215.1:0-10437 GCA_024699735.1 Posidonia australis
AAACAAATGGAAATCTTTTATTATTTGGTTCCAAATCATGCAAATCATGGGCTGAAATACTTGCATGGGATTCTAAGAGATAGGAAATGAATGGATGAACCTAACAACCATAAGCAAATGATAAATATACAGAGATTATATTTGATGCTTATTTCCTAGCATGCATGTTCATGAATCATGGTTCCTTGTGTAAAGTAATAGAGAAGAAAAACAACTCATAGGAATTACATGATGCAGATTTTTATCATATAGATTTTACATGCGGAGTATCTTGCATATGAAATGAGCATCTTATCATAAAACTCTCATGTAAACAGCAACAAATCAGATTATATGTGAAGTTCTAGGCATGTTATATTCGATGCAAGAACTAAGATTTAAAGTAAAGAAAGGAGAGGGGCTTACCTTGTCCAAGGTGTTCCTTCTTAGAAAACCCAAGATAATATTTCCATGTTGCTTTGGAGGGGCTGGAGATGCTCTGGAATGCAAGGGTATGCTCAAGAAAATGAGAGGCAGTTGCTGGAATGAGTAGATAGCTTGCTCAAGATTCTCCAAATGGCTGCCTATGGGGGTCTTTATATAGGATTTTGCAAAGGTAACTCCCATGGAATGCAGGCAACCTCGTAAACAAAGAGCTTGGCGTAGATTCCATGGCATATTCGTTGGTGAAGGTTACAGACATGGGAGGTGGAAAGTTAGCAGCCAGTAGCCTGAGAGGTGGCTGTGCGCCAGCTTGGTGCGCCAGGTAGGTGCGCCATCTTGGTGCTCCTGGTAGGTGTGCCACTTATGTGCTCCTGCTTGGTGCTCCAGCTAGGTGCTCAACATTGGTGCTCTAACTTGGTGCTCTCCCCTACCTATCTGAATTTCTAATTGGGCTACGGGCCTGCTATAGGTTTGTGGTTGGTTTAGCTGATGGGATTGAGTTTGGCACATCTAAAGCAACATCTGGAAAGTTTATCTATGAGCTACCTCAAAATCGAGGTGTCTACACATATCATAAATAAAAGAGGGCTTTTTTCTTATTTTTTAAGTTCTACATATGGAATTTTCTTGCATGTTGTAATTAGGCATATACATTTAGTTGCAACTGGGGGGATAAAATCCCTCAGGTAAATATTTTTTCTTTTATTTCATGTTAATTTTTAATTTACTTTGAGTCTTTTACTACACTATATTAATCTACATATTTTAATTTTATTTTGCAAGGAAAAGAAAAGGAAGAAGAAGCTCATCGACACGTGCACCCTAAGCAATGCTGGTGTTATCCTATGATAGCAGAGTAGCAACCACAACCTCTCCAAGCGTCTCGAGAGCCAACGTATAGTGAACCAAGAGTGACAATCACATTGACTTCAATATCTATGAAGTGACAGAGTCAGATACAAACCAAAGGGACACAAGCGAGGCCATAAAAACTCACGAACACCAAACTACGTCATTGAAAATCCCCTATCCACAAACTGGCGATCACGGTGGAACGACGAAAAGTGCCTTGTGCTATGTGAGCATCCTTCTCTTCCTCTATCTTCATTTCCTTGCATTTTTTTTTAAATTTCTATGGATTTTTTTGAGTTGCGGTGAAATTCCTTATAGTGTTTTGAGGCACGGTGACTCTTCGATCGTTTGAGGTTTTACTACGACTGAAAATTCCTACAATCATCTCTCCTTTGTTTCCAATTCTTGGGAGTAGAGCTGATTGAATCAAATTAATTGTTTTTTTTTTCTTGGAAAAATCACTATTAGTGTGTTGAATGCAACATTTCCTACTTTCTATGTAAAATGGGATAATCTCTATGTTCTACATTAAACGTAGCTTTTTGGATGTTCAACACCTCTAAAGAAAAATTCCTCTGTTTTCGAAATTTGTTTTTGTTTTCTTTTCACAATTGACGTAAGGACTGAGGTGTGAGGTGATTGGCTTTACTGTAGGGACTAGAATCTTGAACTTTGGGTGCTTTGCAAAAAATCCAAACAAAAATCAAGCAGTTTTCTTTGTGACGTCTTTGGCCTCCATGGGAATTAATTTGTTTGAATCTTATCTTGGGTTACACAAAATAACTGCTTAAATTCCGAGCACCCCTATTACAAAGGATTTAGGAGAGATGTTTGTGTTGTCATTTCTTTTCACAAGAGTCACTCTCTTCTTCCTAGATTCTTGTGGAAGTAAATTAGAACCTCGAGCTAAAAATTACATTCTCTCTCCCCCTCTTGTGGTTTGCTATGAATTGTTTGCTTGAATTGTGAGAGACCTAACCAATCCTAGGTATACTGGGCTCCACCTCTATGGGGTAGGGATCTAAGCATGCTCAAGGCTCCCCAAAGACCCATAGGAGTTGAGGTAGAGGTAGTATCAAGAAGTGGACTTTTGTCACCTATTTTTGAGGACCCATAGTTAACCCTAAAGAAAGCCATATCCAAGCTTTTGGCTCCTTGAGAGCTATGTAGATTAAAACACTAATAGCAAAGTGAAAATATTAAAAAACATTTAAATGCTTGGTTGAAGGTGTTTCTGAGCAACTGTGTGACACAAGTGCGTTAAACACAGAGTATACTGCATCCAACGTAATACGTAGATGCAAATGCATTTAACGTTTGGCATGTTTACATTTGCTTTTCTTCTGGTTATTTCCTTGTGATATGCATTTGAGCAGGGAATTTTGAATAGGGACAAACCTTTATCTTCTTTTTCTAGAAACTTTTATTAGGCTACAAAATTTCTTGTAATTATTTCCTTTTATCTGTTGACATGTGTTATCCTTGTAATTCTCACTTTCCCATTAGTAAAGAAAAAAGAGAGAGTAGAGCAATAAAAAATCTGGTGACTAAAAAAAAAGAAGAATAAAAAATACAGAAAGAAACAAAAAAAGAGAGAAATTGTTTTTGAAGTCTGGACTATTGAATGTAGAATTTCCAATGTTTTATGTTAAACGCTTAACTTTCTGCATTCCACGTTGAACGCTATTTTTGGTGCATTCTACACCTTTGAGAAACCCAGCATTCTTTTCAAGCCACCAACATGAACCAGATCTCTGGAGTTGAACACCTGTGGTCAGACAAAGAGAGGTCAGAGATTGGCAGCCTGTTAGGAGAGGAGCCAACCCTCACTATTTATCACCCTATCATTAGAGAAGCACTAGATTTTGACTTGATCTAGTACAAAGCCACGTATCAGTTCCTAAACAATGATGCACCTGACCCATCAGGAGCACATCAACACTCCATTACTAATCCTCAAGAGCCACCCCCTTAATGAAAGGCAACGAAGGCCCACCATGGACCATATCCCAAAAGACCTACATCAGGGACAACTTGAAAACCCACCACTAGGCACAAATCATCAAGGGCAAGGAAACACACTCGATGGAGGATTCAAAACAAGGGCCATCCCGTTGTTCTAATAACACATTCAATTTTCAAATGGTGATGATAGAGAACGAGTTAACCCGCTCTTCGAGCAACCAGAGCTGCTTCTCTAAGCTCCATCAATCAGCAACCACCCACTGTCGGAATACCACCCACACCAAGCACCTCCTCCACAACATAAGCCAGTTGCACCTCAACATGTCATAGTGGTTACCACTAGCAACTCAATCACTAGGTGTCCAACTTAAACATTCTAATCCTGTCAGTCGAAATGATCAATCTGGATGAAATAAGGAAGATGCTTAGTGCATTAGATGTTTACACCCAGGCTCCCACAAATTTTGACATGAGCAGATTTCCTCCCTTTTGACTTCTCTAGGCTTTTAATACCAAAAACTCCTAAATTTGATGGAACCACAAATTAACATAGTCACCTCATCCGATTCTAGATGAAGTCTGCCCCTTATTTTTATGATCTGAGACTAATAATACATTTGTTCTTTTACTCACTAGAGGGTGAACCCTTTGACTAGTTCCTCACCCTCTTGAAAAAGGACTTGAGCAACTTTGATAAAATAAGAGAATGCTTCTTGACAAAGTACAAGCATAAGATAGATCTGAGGCAAACCTTCCATGATCTAAGCAAAGAAATTATGAAGTAAGGAGAAAGCTAGGTCACCTTCGCCAATAGGTGGCATGAGATGGCAGCCAGATCAGGCTTAAGCATTCCTGAAAGGCAAGTGGTCTAGACCCTCCTTGCAAATACCACAGGGCCAATGAAGAAAGGACTTGTAAATGTCTACTATCCCACTGTGGCAGTCCTCTCAGTCAAAGAAAATTTACATGAATTCATAGAGGAACTCAAGAAGTCTAGAAAGGCACAAGTAGTGGAAAGCATAACCGGAGCGGTGAACAAAATCAACACTATGCCGAAACCATAAGAGAATAGAGCCATCGTGACTAATCAAGAGCAACATTGGAATCATCCCCAGTAGACATCGAGCCACCCCTAGCCAACATGGGGTCACCCTCAACCCCAATGGAGTTACCTTTAGCAACAAAGGATTCAACTCCAATTGTAGTAATGGAACGCACCTCAACAATAATGGAACAAAGGCAACCAGGGCAATCAGGGCAATAATAACAACAACAACCTCCATAGGAACATCAATGATGGGAATAGGGGCAATTATTACAATGTTCCTCTTCTGTAGTAGCTCAAAGGATCAAAGCTAAATCATTAACCTCCATTACCAATTTCGTTGGTAGACATGTTTATGGAGGTAATCGAGGCTATGGTAATCCACCTTCCACCTGTCAAACTAGATGCTACAAACTGTGATCAAAGCAAATACTACCCTTTCCACAAAAGACACGGTTACAACATAGACAACTATCGGACCTTCAAAGAAATAGTCTACGATATGGTAGAGGTAGATTTATTCGAATGGGATATTTTGGTGGAAATAGCCAAGTGACGAGAGTAGATAGGGGAGCACCAACAAATTTACAACAATCCCCTCCCCAATCACAAAGTCATGACATGTAGGGATGTTGAGATCTTGGTAGCCTACGACTTGGGAGCAATGAAGGGAGAATCTCAGCAACAAGAAGATAACTGGGAAGCAATCTCAGATGATAGCTGGGATAGTGAAGTGAAGGAAGATGAAGACATGATTGAAGATTTAGACCTCCTCAACCAATTTAACTTCATTACAATAGATGAATCATAGTGTGGTGTCACAATGGAAAGCCCTCTTGCTTTGATCTAAAGAGCTACCAAAGAGTTTGAGCAAGAGAACATTATCATCCAGGAATCTGAGCTCCTACCACCATTTGAACAAGAGTAGCCTCTCATTATCGCAGAAGGGGTGAATGACTATATACTCCAAGGGGTGCTAATCGACATTAGAGCAAGCAGAAGTCTTAGCTCCTTATCCACACTTTGATACTTGGGGATTAATGAAAACAAGATGACTAGAATGCCATTTATGTGCACAGGCTTCAACCAAAGTCAAAAAATAGCTCTATGGACAATTTAGTTGGAAATCATAGTGGGCCCTTTGATAAGCACCACCACTATGATTATATTAGAATGGGATGCCCTAGAACCACTCATCTTGGGAAGATCATGGTTGGTAGAAGTAGGGACAGTTGCATCCACTACACATCAATTGCTGAAGTTTAAGCACTAGGGAACAATAGTCAGCATTCCAGCTCACCACCCAGGAGTACTCTAGTGACCTTCACTGTTGGAGCTGCAACAATAAATAGCCACCCTCTGTGATGATGAGAAAGAGGATGTGCTACCTCCTCTCTAGAGGGAATCACCAAAGGGGACCCTATCACCATTATAGGCTCCTAGAACTACATCACCGTCCCTATCACTGATCTTTAGAGTAGGCAAACCACCACTAGGTAGGTCAACAATCTTCAAGACTCCAAACTCGTAGAATACCTCGATGCTTTGGACAACCACTACTCTGCCTTCATCAATCTTCCGAATGCCAGCAAGATTGCTAGTAGAGGCCATTGATCCATTGGAGCTTAAAAGACCTACGCAGAAAAAATCCATGTTTGCCATTCCACATACTATGGTCAGACAGAAGATTCCCTTAGCAAAGGAGCAAGATTGTCAAGGCAAAACAAAGGAGGCAGTTGCACCTAGCACTAGAGGAGGAAGGTTGTCCAATCGAATTGTGCCATCTGTAGAACAGTAGAGCCGTCTAGACCACAAGGAAGGCTAGAGCCAGCAGAATATGATATCTTGGAGTAGCTAAAGAAAACACAAGCCAGGATTTCAATCTTTGATAGATCTACACTGGAAAGCTACACAGGAGGTGCTTGAGAAAGTGCAAGTAGCTCCTGACATACCTATAGAAGAACTCCATGTAATAGCTACGACTATTTTTTTAGAATCGATTATCACATTCTCTAATGATGAGTTGGCACCACCAGAGAAAAGAATGGCACAACTAAATTTAACAATCTCTGTAAATAATCATTTAGTGTCTGGTGTATTAAGAGATACCAGAGCATCAATGAACATTTGCTCTCTGTCTACGATAAAAGCCTTGGGTGTGAATGAAGCTTTATTAACTCCCATAGACATGACTATCACTGGGTATGATGATAGTAAATGAAAAGCACATGGGAAATGGGCCACGAAAATTGGGG
The DNA here is from genome assembly GCA_024699735.1 of Posidonia australis. Taxonomy (NCBI): domain Eukaryota; kingdom Viridiplantae; phylum Streptophyta; class Magnoliopsida; order Alismatales; family Posidoniaceae; genus Posidonia; species Posidonia australis. Next base: position 6,541 of record JAMKQA010019215.1, read on the forward strand.
TAGGACTAGCTCAAGTCCTAACTCATCTGATTGTTATAGACATGAATGTCCCATATCAAATTATTTCGGGAAGACAATGGCTCGATAGTTTAAAGGTAGTTTCATCCCCTCGTTACTAATGCTTGAAATTTCCTCATGATGGGAAAATTATAAAGATAGATGGGGACATACTGGCCTAAGAAGTTGAGGCAAATGTGATATACTTGCCACACAAAGTTAGTGTACGGGAGAAGCCAACCAGAGCTGAGAAAGGGAAAAGTATGGTATCCATGGTTAGATTCAGGGAGCAATAGGCCAAACCTAAGTTGACCTACAAAGTAAAGTCATCCTCAAAGGCCAAAGCACCCCCTCGTGAATGCAGGATGGACAATCATGAAAAAGATTGGCAATAAAGAAGGCCAAGGTTTAGGACCAAAGGCAATGGAGTGAGAGAGCCTATTAAGGCATACAATGGGGAAGATAGAGTGGGTCTTGGTTTCAACCAATTTCTGGATGAGCAACCTCTACAATAGAGCCTAAAGAGTCATTTCACTAGTGTGGGAATCCTTAATCCAAATGTCAACCTCCAAGGAGATGTCACATTACAAAACTTGTAAAAGCCACCTCTCTGAACATAGAGGACTCAGTCGACAAAGGCATCTCCAAGTTGTTCGAGACGCTCGACTTGCAAGAAGAGCCTTCGGAAGGCCAACCTTCAGTAGAGATTCCCCCACCAGCACCCGCCTTAATAGCTGTGGGTTCATCTTTTGAGAAGCCATAACCATTGTCAAGTGCACTAACTTCTACCCTGTCGAGTGAGCCACCTATTCCTCCTTCCTCCCTTGTTGCCACTTCTGAGCTTTCTCTTCCTACGACTTCCAAGTCTTTAAAGCAATTGACCAAGAAAAGTTTGCGGAGGTTGCGAACATTGGTGAACAAGGTTTGTCACCTCAATGCAAACATCTTCAAGGATCTGCAATCCCACAGGCTCAAAAGTGACTCAGACTATGGAGTAGGCCATGAGCCTCTCAAAGATTGTAGGAATGTCAAGAATGATGAGTCTACCTAGAAAAGCTTCAAGCTCTACTATTGGAGGTAAGTCTCGGAGTATCCCCCCTAAACTCTGTAAATAAAAGACTTTTCAATTCTACATTATTTTTGTTTCCTAGGAATAGTTCCAATTTAATTTTTGTTTTAAATAAGGGAGAACAAGATCACCATGTCAGTTGTAGCAGCTCACGGTTATCTTCAATCACTGTTTTGAAAACTATTTGTGTATGTCACTACACAGAGGTAATGCCTTATGGTCTTCCTAGTAGAAGAATTTGATCGTTTGGGAAGTGTGCAGGTGTGGAGGCATACGAGCTAACAAATTATGATGACGAAGAGGACCCCAAGGCTGATTCAAATATGCTTAAACACTTGATGGATAAGTATCATGAGCAAACCAAAGTGGTTGAAGAGGAAAATGTGGAAGTCGATCTAGGAATCGTGGAGGAGCCAAAACCTATACTTATAAGAGCCAACTTAAGCCTATAAAAACGAGCATAAATGATAAAAGTCCTAAAGGAGTTCATGAATGTACTAGCCTTCAAATACAAGGACATGTCTAATTTACAGACGACCCTAGTGGAACACTTACTTCAACTAAACCCTAGTGCCAAACTTGTCAAGTAGAAGTTGAGGTGATTAAGACCGAAGCTAGCACATAAAGTCAAAGAGGAGATCAACAAGTTCCACAAGGCAAAATTCATCAAGGTGGTTGTGTACCCTTAGTAGGTCTTCAATATTGTGCTAGCGGCCAAGAAGGACAGGAGAGTCAGAATCTACATGGATTATCGCAACCTCAACAATGCCTGTCCCAAAGATGACTTTCCTTTACTACACATTAACATGCTAGTCGACAATACTATGAGGTTTGAGAAGCTATCTATAGATATTCAATTTTTTCATTTCCCAGAGTTGAGTAGGATAGGAAATCCTTGAGGTGCCCTAGATCACATGGCTAAAGATTTATGACATATTTTTCAAATTTTCTATGATTTTTTTAAAAATATTTTTGATTTTAATTGATTCAAGGTCGTTAGTTGTGGTAGAACTAACATGCTCGAACTTGTGGCAGATTTGAGCCCCTTGAACATTTTTGGTGCGAGTCATTAACTGTGGCAAAGCTAGCACATTGGCCTTACTCAAATAGGTAACAAATGTGAGTATTTTGCTCTTAAAGAAGATATTTTTATGATTTTGTAGAATTTTTGGAGTTTTCTGGGCTTTTAACATATCTCTATGGATTAAAACAAAAGACAAGGAGTACACTGTAAAAGATTAGGATGTTGCCACCAACTGGCGACAAACTTAATCGCCACTTTGGAAGTCAATGTGTCTTGTCGCCGTTGAAGCTAGTGACTAAATAAGACTTAGTGCCACAGTATTAGGTGACGAGCATCTTGGATATCTCTCTCCATATAATTTGTCCTCCCAAGCTTTAATATGACATATGACACATTTATAAATATTATCATGAATTTTCACATAATTATTATAATTTCTAGCACTTAAATATATATGCATATCATATAAATATTTATAAATGCCAATTAATTCAGGAAATCTAGAAATATGGATGACATCATAATTAAGATTATTTGTCTTTTTTTTTACTAAAAATGAGATTTTATTGTAAGTTATCACACTTTTAAAATGTTATAACTATATTTAATTCAAGATAATACCTAAAAATAAAGATAAAATCCAAAATATCTAGATGATTACCAATCTATATTAAATCAGATATATCCTTGATTTTAATTGACATTTTTGCAATTGTTGGAGCTTTAAATTTCAAATTTGATCTACTTAACATTTTAAGTTTGATTTGAATTTGAAAATTTATTTTAAATATCTTTCCAATACGATGATGATTCTTAAAGATGGATTTGGTCGTTGTTTGATATTAGATTCGTATGAAGATATTTTGGGATCTTAATTTTTGAAATTTTACTTTTTTAGTTGCTCAGCGCCTGTGTACCACTAACGACTAGTTAACATGGAAAATATTATTGCCTTTTAGGTATTGATTCATCATGTCAAGATAATATGGAATCTTCAACCTTGTTGCCTATCTTGGTGGCAACGAAAAGATTTTGTCACCAGTCACATGGGCGACAACAACCAATATTCAATTTTTTCTATTTTAAGCAATTTTAATTTTGGCCCTTGATCTCCTACTTGTCTTTGACAAAATCTAGTGCTCCCAAACTTTATAAAAAGATCCCTAAGTTAAGTGTTTGAAGGAAGGAAGCAATTCAGAAACCCTAAGGAGCTATTTTGAAACCCTAGAGCTTGAAAGAGAGAGAGCTTGAGAGAGAGAACCTTAGCCCCTTTCATCATGTCCAATTCCATGTGAGAAACCCAGATCTACCATAGATCCACTCTTTCCAAAGCCATAGTGCACTTCTAGATCTCCATCTACCTCCACTTCCTCCACTCCATGCTAAAGAGCACGAGGGTGAAGGGTGTATTTGTTTCCAATATATATATATATATATATATATAACGTATTTATTGCATTCAGTAAAATAGGCCATGACATATGCATGTGGGGACAACCCCTCGATTAGTATTAGTTTACTTATTCATGTTATCTATTATTTTTTTGATTTCATTTACTACGCCTAGTCTAATCTAGATTTTTTTTGTTTGTTTTGAAGGGAAGGAAGATTACATAGCACAAGGATACTGTTAGGTAGCATCTTGCCGCGAACCCTGTGAATTGAAAATCCACAACCACACACCCATCTCCCATAGGAGTCTTGTTAGTGGATAAGTAAAGGACAAGTGGCGTTGACAAAAAGACGTCAACGTATGAGGAAGTGCCGACATCTTCTCAACACCCAATATCCACACCAACAGCTTTGG
>JAMKQA010019216.1:0-10307 GCA_024699735.1 Posidonia australis
AATTGTATTAAGTTAATTCTTTATTTTTAACTAATTACGAAATAAACATTAAAAATCCTTAAATAAACATAAAAACATTATTGATTTTATAAAATTAATAGGAAAAGTCATCAGAATTATGGTGTTAAATCTATCATGATGAATGGAAATTGTATTAAGTTAATTCTTTATTTTTAACTAATTACGAAATAAACATTAAAAATCCTTAAATAAACATAATAAAGAATTAACCTTATGAATAAATCTATTAGTGCCATGTATTGCATGTGATTAAATTTTCACTACGATCTGGTTATGGTCCCAAGTTTGAATGACATAATCACTATGATTTAACCTTATGATTAAATTTTCATTATCATAATAAAGTCTACTCGTACGAAACAGACGGAAGGACCCCTACTCGTTTTACCCAATGTGGGGTGAATATTACATATATTGAAGATTGCATAATAAAGTCTACTCGTTTTACCCAAAAAAAAAAAAAACCTGTTGCAGGCGAGATGCAGAGATCGGCGTCGGCGAGATGCAGAGATCGGCGGACTCGGTGAGATGCAGAGATCGACGTCGGGCTGGGGACGAGGGCTGGGGACGTCGGGCTGGGGACGTTAGGGCTGGGCCGCTGGGGACGAAGGTTGGGGACGAAGGCTGTGGACGGAGTAGGCTGGAGGCTGCTGATTTTAAAGAGCACGGGATTGGCTGGAGCAGGCTGGAGCGCAGATCACGGGTGTCCCCAGCCGTGATCACGGGAGTGTGACTTTTGTTGACTTGCAGGGAAAGGGTATTCAGCCTGTCGTCCGACACCCACCGAAATCCACCGACACCCACCGACATGTCGTCCGACATCAGGTAAGTCGCGACATACAATGAAATATCGTTTCCCTACCTTGTTAAACCGATACGTGTCGGCGAAATTTCGCCGACACTGTCCGACATTTGGTTCCATGCTCATCGTTGTGGCTGCGCTCTCCCTTCTAATGTTTTTTTTTGATATTGGTATGTATATATTTTCTCCTTGTAGTCCGTGAAATTCGAACCTGGGAGGGAGGTGGAAGTTCCACTCCTCCTAGTCAACTGCACCATGGTAGTTGGTTCTCTTCCTTCTAATGTTAGTAACTCAAATCTGTACTTCATTCTTAGTGTTAATAAATATGAAGTTGTGCAAAGCAAGGTTGCTTTCCAAGCTTTGGAAGCAATGTTCTAATGTTATGATAATTTGACCCATGGATTCTAAAATTGTATGGTCCAGTCTCTTATGTTGTGGTCAATTTTACCACTTATTGAAGTGAAAGCCAACATCAAACTTTAAGTTCTAACATTGTCCTTAAATTTCTAAGTTGACATGCCATGCTTATCATTAAACAATGATAGCAATAATGATGGTGTTGGGGCCAATAATGGCAATTCCACTCCACCTTCTTTTTTGAAATTGGTAGATATATATTTTTTCTCCTTGCAATCCGTGAGATTCAAAACTGAGAGGAAAGTGTGAGTTCCACTCCACCTTCTTGACAACACATCAAGAATTGTGGATTACGTCTGCATCCGACTTTTGATGTTCCTTTCTTCAAGCCACATTATTGAGTTGTAGTAGCTATGAATAACATTATGCCTTTCAAGTTCAAAACCTCCATTGAAGACCCTTTCTCTAGAAATACCTAGGAAAACTTAATCATGTTAGTTTAAAATAACTTTTATTGGTGAATTATATGTTAGATGAAAATACAATCGCAATTTGTTTGTCGCTTCGAAGTTAATCTACGTCCAATATCTTGAGTGATGTTAATGTTTTCATTTTCACTAATAATATGATGCACATCGTATCTTCAAGAGGCATAATATCTTGGTTAGTTTTTTTTATTATACCAAAAAAACTTCAATAACTAATGGATTAATTTGTTACCTTCATTTTGTGTTTGCTCATGGTTTTCTTGAATAAAGAGAGGGGTAAATTTTAGTTTGCCTCCCTCAAGTATTTGACCATGACAACTTACCTCATTGAACTTCAAAATATATCAATTTCATCCTTGAACCATATCAATTTTGCATCCCACCAAATTACACTTAATGTCATTGTTTTATTACATGAATAGACCATTTTGTCCTTTAAGAAAATCCTTAATAATATGATGCACATCGTACCTTCCAGAGGCATAACATCTTGGTTAGTTTTTTTATTATACCAAAAAAACTTCAATAACTAATAGATTAGTTTGTTACCTTCATTTTGTGTTTGCTCATAATCTTCTTGAATAAAGAGAGGAGTAAAATTTAATTTGGCCCCTGCAACTATTCAACCATGACAACTTATGTTAATTTTGCATTCTATCAAATTACACTTAATGTTATTACTTTATTGTATGAAGAGACCATTTTACCCTTTAAGAAAATCTCAAATCCATGCCTGCAACCCAACCCTCCCTTCTTGGGCCCAACTGATATGGAGATTGGGATTTGGCAAGATTTTGGTGAGTGAAATAGATGGAAAAGATGGGGACCGTAGATAATTGGATGGTGAGGAAAAAGACAATGGATTGTTGGAGAATTCAAAAGTTTCATTTCCTTGCATGTCTAGCCTTGTTCTGTATTTTCTTTTACAGGTAAAGGAGATAAAAGTATGCTACTTAAGTGCTAAGTAGTAAATAGGACTGATTCGCCATATGTTTAATTGTTTTTTTTTTAACTTGTTAATCTAAACAAACCACCATTCCATCCATTTCTTGTTCTACAACATATCATAATTTCAGGTTTTTTTGAATTTTTTTTACTGTCTATTCGAGACATGTAGTTTTGATGGATTATATTTACTAATATTTGTGAATTGTGAGACCTTTACATGAACGAGCTAAGTTCATTGGATTGTAATAAAATAATCACTCATATGTACATATAGTTTACTAATTTAATCCATAATGTTAGGAATTTTAAAAAAAATACTGCCAACAACCAACATGGACAAAGCAGCATGCCTTTCCGGTTAGGTAAAGAAATTGCTGGGGTTGGTTGGCCTTTAGTTTGGGGAATTTTTCTTTATAAGGAAAAAGGGACTAGTTAACCACCTATTATTCACATGGTCGTAGACTTGTAGGTGATCGATATCATAAGATTTTATTTTGAAAATTATAAAAATTTAATTGCATCTAAACCATTTCCTAGGCTACAATGTACTTTAATCTTTGAATTATTGCTGCTGTTGTTGATTAAGGCATGCGTTTTTCTCGAGATTAGTGGGAACTTTCCACCACTAATCTCCCTGTCAGAATTCTAACCTTGGACTCTTTTTGCAGGAATTAGAAAGTGAATTATGGTTAGACATAATAAAAAGTGCATCTACCTAAAGATGTTATTTTAAAAAGGGAATTGAGATCACACCAGGGGCGGATGTAGGTGGGAGTCAATGGGGACTTTGCCTCCATTAGACTAAAAAGACAAAAAACATTATAGTATACATATTATTGTGTAAATAATCTTTATATAAAATCATTGCTATCGTAATCTTTTTTTACTTCTTTCTCTCTTAAAAAAATTATATATTAATGATTTTTAAAGTTACCATATTTTCCTATTATAATTATGATATCAATTATTTTTACAATTACTTTATTAATTTATTTTTTATAACTCCCATGATAAAAAATTTCTAACTCGGCCGCTGGATTACACTCGCAGACTCACTAGATTGTTTACATGAGCACGACATCTCGCCCAAGCCAGTCTGACGCTGTTTGGTCTCCGGCTTAAGGCTTTGCCTAATGGATTGGGCTCTGTGCCAGGTCGGGTTGTTAGTGTTTAGTTGTGACGCGTTGCATGCCATCAGGTGTCGCACATGGGCTCCAAAGCAGTCTTGAACATTTTCTCTTGTTGTGCGAGTAATAATGATATATTAAGATGTACCACTGCTGAGAGTGAGGAGAGAGAGAGTGCGAAGAGGGGGAGGTGTAGGCGCCGATTTGATAAATTTTCTATTTTAATAATGGAATATCACCTCATCTTGGGTGAAGCTGTCTTGAGCTCCAGGGTATGAAGTTCATGGTGAGGGAGATCCTCGTTTTGTGAAGATCAAATCATCCAAAAGGTCAAAAATTGGATGGGGTTGGTGCTGGGATGAAGCTAGGATTTTGTATCAGTGAGCGTTAAATAATGTATATGAATTTTAGACATATACGTGCTTTGATTTGTATTTTTAAATAATAAATAATTTTTCATTAAACTCATGTAATTTACTTAATCAACTTATATCATTGTTAAATTTCTCAAAATTTTAAGAAAAATATGTATTAAAAAACTTTTAAGCTTTTGTAATTCTAGTTTTCCTTGATCATTTACATGAGTTTTTATTATATTGATACCTTAAATTACGTCAGATTCTCACTTTAATATCCTCAACTTTAAAAGAACTTACTTTCGTACTTACAACTTTCACTTTGTCTCAATATCAAATTTAAACACTAATGTTGTTAAAAAGATTCACCTTTTTTTCCATTTTATCCTTTCTAAATAACTATCTCTGTTTTCCTCATTTCCGTTTGTGATGTGGAGGGAGTGTCTAGCAGTGATCTCGCAATAACGATTTCCACGTAGTTCGATCTTCAACTCTGGTGGTGAGCCTCCAGCTTAATCCTGACCTTGCAACCTAATCTCCACCTATGAAGATAAACGTCCAACAAGATCTTCACCTCCGACGACGACCTCAACCTTTGGATCATGAAGGCCTAGTGCCTCCCTAATATGGACATGCTCATCAAGCAACTTCCTTGTTGCTTCACCGTGTGCCGCTTCCTACTCCTGCATGGTTGCACCTCCCATAAGCACTGCCACCATAAGCACAAGAGGATAACCAGCAACTCCTATGTGATCATCTTGCTCACGCAAAGCCATTGTAGAGAAGACGAGTGATCCCCTACAACTTCAACCCTATTTGGGAGTAGGGCTGTAAGTAAATAAAGGTAGACCCGTTAATCCGAACTGACCCAATCCGTTAAAAACAAGTAAGGGTAGAGGTTTTATCAACCCATTCACCCGTTAATCCGTTACCCGCTTCACCATCTTCTTAGTAGATAAGGGTAAGGGTATACTATTTAGGGTCACCCGTTAACCCTTTAACCCGTAAGTATAACTATTATTACACACACGCACACATATATACATATATAAAGTTAAACCAAATCCTAAAAATAAAAAATCTTTATTCCTTACAGCCAACCCTAAACCATACTATCATACATCCCTAATCCCTATTCCCAACCCAAATGGCTAATTCAACGAAAAAGTAGAAAACATTATTAACTCAACACTTAATTGACTACTAATCCATCTGCTTCGTCTTTGTACATAATCTTATACATGTAAAAAAGTTGATAGAAGTAAGTTTCTTTCCTCTCTTTTTTGTTAGATTGTGAAATATTTAACATACTGTAGCAAGTTAGTAGATTTCAGATATAACCTAAAATAAATAATGTGTGATCAAATATACATTATCATTACAACAGAATTTGATGACCCGTTAACCCGCACCGCCACCCGCTAACCAAAAGGGTAATAGATAGGGTAGCGGTTAAGTTTTTTTAGAGCAGGTATTGACCTGACCTGTCACCCGCTAATAAGGAACAAGTAAGGGTAAGGGTCAACCCTACATCTGATCCGACTCGACCTGACTTACAACCTTATTTGGGAGGAGCACTTCAATGAGCCGTTGGTGCACACAGTTTCCTACATGGAGCTCTCTATGCAGGACAATGCTGTGTTCGACGCATAGCTAATCAAGACCGTGAGGATCCCAATGAGTTGGATTGCTTCTAAGGAACCAATCAAGGAGTGGTTTAAGATGGTCAGGCCGAACAGGAGGCTGTCGAAGCCCGACTTGACATTGCTACTTTCGTTGTAGTTCAAGCCCATGGAGTTGAGTCTGATTCATCGATACAGGATTGGTGGCGATCTGGAGAAGTAGGGAGTGAGGAACACATTTTTTCAATGAGGAAGGGTGGGGTAGTTAGGCTCTACCAAGACGTACATGTGAGGGATGGGAAACTCCTTGAGATTGAGTTGGAGAATGGGACGTTTGTGCATGAAGGTGTTGGAAAGATATCAAAGGCACACCATCTTATTTTTCTTATTAGATGGTCGATTTATACTAAGGTGAAGTTAGTCAGGGATCGAGCCTCCAAAGTTGTTGCCTAGTGGTAGGGAGCTCACACTAGGGGACCTCCTAAGTACAAGTTGCAAGAAGGTGTTTAAGTTTGCTTGCTGGTTTGGGACGACAAAACCTCCCATGACAAATTATTTGTAAAACAGTTAGATATTTATCTCTTTGTGTAAGCAACTAGTTGTGCCACTTTCTCAAAGAATTGACTTCTAATGTGTACATTTTAATTAACCGCAAGTACATGATGTACTATGTAGTACGTATGTAAGTATAAGTCGATTCCACAAAGACTCGTGACTCTCAAAACTTTGATTGTAAAATGTGAATTAAAAAATTAAGAGAGATGATGATAGATAAAATCTCAAGTTAATTAAAAGAAAGAAATCACAAAGAAATTATCAATAGTAAAAAGCACATCTAGAGTTTCTATCCATCAGATTATAGTAGATCATGCAAATATCTAGTTCATCTCATCTTTTGCAATAAGTTCTACTTATCAAGGATTATTATTAGAAAAGAATAATGCATGAAGATGAAATACCTACCATACAATATCATGATTTAACATATTAATAACGAGAATAAATCATAAAGAAACATGATTTGATGATGATCTATCAAGATGCATGTTAGCATAATATACCAAGAAAAAAAGATATATGAAACGTTTCTTATTTCTAAACAACAATCATTAAGTATAGACTATGAAAATATGTAATTAACATTGATCTATCAAAATATAATTTCAAAAGTAAATAATAAGAAAGAGTCAATAATCATGAAGCATATAAGATGAGATGAGACTAAATATTGCAATCATATCCTAGATCTATCAAGATGTATGTTAACATAACATACCAAGAAAAAAAGATATATGAAACGTTTCTTATTTCTAAACAACAATAATTAAGTATAGACTATGAAAATATGTGATTAAAATTAATCTATCAAAATATAATTTCAAAAGTAAATAATAAGAAAGGGTCAATAATCATGAATCATATAAGATGAGATGAGACTAAATATTGCAATCATATCCTAAATCTAACTTCAAAAATCCTAGATGTAAAGAGTGTTTTAGCCTAGCATGATGTAGACACCCCGATTTTGCAGCAGGCTCCTCTAGAAAGATGCTTTAGTTGTGATCATCAAATCTAAACCCTAACTCCACCAAAACTCTAAACCCACACAAGCCCATTCAAGCCCACACAAGCCCACTCTGGCCTAATCAAAAATTAAAACCAAACAAAACTCATTTAAAACATTTAAAATCCAAACTAATCAAATAAAAACCCCAATTAAAACCAAAATTAAATAAAATCCATTTAAAATCCAAATTAATTAAGTGAAAACCCTAATTAATCAAATGAAAATCCCAATTAAAACAAAACGTAAATAAAATCCATTTAAACCACTTAAAATCCAAATTAATCAAGTGAAAACACCAATTAATCAAATGAAAACTCTAATTAAAGCCAAAATCTATTTAAACCATTTAAAATCCAAATTAATCAAGTAAAAATCCTAATTAAAACCAAAATTAAATAAAATCCACTTAAAATCCAAATTAATCAAGTGAAAACCCTAATTAAAACCCTAATCAAGTAAAAATTAATAAAATTCATTAAAAAATTAAATCTAATTTAAAAGAAACCCTAATCCAAACAAAAATCAAGCAAAAATCAATGAAGTCAAAAACCTAATAAAAAAACCAATTAAACTAAAATTTAAACTAAATCCCTAATTAAGTCAAGTAAAAACTAATTAAATCTAAATTAAAACTCAAACACAAAACTTTAATCCATTTAAATTCAGAAAACCCTAAAAAAATAAAACCTTAAAACCCTAATTTAAAATCAATTAATTAAATCACAAAAACCCTAAAATAATTAAGATCCTAAAAAACACTAAAATAACAAAACCCTAAAAATCCTAATCAATTAATTAAATCCTAAAAAACCTTAAAATAATTAAAATCCTAAAAACCCTAATTTAAAACCAACTAATTAAGCCATAAATCGAAAAATCGAAAAATTAATTAAAATCACAAAACCCAAATAAAAACCTAAAACCAAAACCCTAAAATCCCTTAAACCCCTAAAAAAACAAAAACCTAAAAAAACCTAAACACAAGCCTAAAACCCAGGCCTATTATTCAGCCCACAACACCCATATTCTCCTTTAATCAGTAACTTAGGTAGAATCAAAAATAATTCCGGCCAGCCTCCCTTCACTGCCAACAGCCTGCATTTTCCAGCGACAACTCCGACAATATCCTGAGATCTCCGGAGTAGATCCTGATCCTCCCGTGATCTTCGACTGATCTTCGGCCACTCTCCTCCAGCTCACGCGAGCATTGGACGACGCTCAACCACTGCTGAGGAGGATCGACGGCGGGAGAAGGCTGGACCGACGTTTAAAAGCCTCTCTTCGAAGGTGCTTCAGTCCATAAAAGAAATCCCCCAGCCAACCCTAGCAATCAGACACTTTCAGAGCTTCTCCTCCAACCTCTTACAACCCTAAAAGCCTTGAATCACCGCCACCAGAGCTTCCACTGGAGAGCGCCGCCGTCGACCAACCTCGTCGGGAGAGACAACGGCCATCCCCAGGTATTTTTCTTCCAGTTTTTTTGGTTCTAATCATGTGCCTTAGGTCCAGAGGACTCCCCTAGTCTTTTAGATGAGTTTAGCCATAGTAGGCCACCCTACCTGTCATCTCCTCCCCTCCGGTGGTGGGTTCACCACCACCGGCGAGGCCAAGGGCCTCCTGGGTTCAGGGGAGGCCCCATGGGCCTCTCCTCCGTCTTCTTCCTCCTCCTCCTTGAGTTCCCACCACTCAAAAAAGGTCCTTCAGGGCTCCTGTGCCTGAGAGGGCCGTCGCAGCCCCGTCAACCATCGACCGCCAACGTCGAGACCCCTTACGCCCTCCAGACGCTCCTAACCGCCTCCCGAAGCTCCGCTGCACCGCTACAAATCTCTCCATGCCGCAACGCTGTTGTTCCAGAGTCTGGAGTGCCGCCCCAACCTCCAGTGTGGTCTTCTCTGACATAAGGGATGGGAGGGACACTCCAGACCTCCCCAGCCCTCGACAACACCACCAAAAGCCTCCTCACGTCGCCCCGAAACTTCTTCTGTCCTTGTCGGGCCGTTCTAGCTGCAGCGTAGCTGCTAGTTCCCTTCGTCGTCGTCTTCTTCAACGTCGACAGCTAATCGTCGGAGCTAGAGATGGGGGAAGATCCTCAAGCCACCCTAGCCCCGTCCGACACATTGGAAAGCTCCGCCGTGCCTCCCTCTAGCTAGACATGGAAATCGGGCCGGGCCGGCCCTGGGTCGCCCTACCCGGGCCCAACAATCCCAAATGTGGGCCGACCAAGCCAGGCCCGCCGTGGGCCTGAGCCGTGCCGGGCCTAAGGGTCAGGCCCGCTTTGGCCCTTTTACTAGGCCCAATTTAGCCCGTGAAACGATCTAGGCTAGGCCGAGCCGCCTACAAAAAGTAAAAAAAAAATTAACTACAAGGCCAGGCTCAGCCCAGCCCGTTACAAAAAAAAAAAGCCTAACTACAGTCTTTGTAATCCATGAACATGCATGACGTGAGGAGAGAGTGATAAGAGGGTTTTAATGCTTATTTATTTAACATGATTAAGTTCTCTGGCATCTAGGTTAATGATCTGAGTAGTCAGTAACTTAATTAGTTGCATGCGCCTGGTCCTAACTCTGAGATCAAACTGCAGCCTGAAACAAAGTATCCGAGGTGCACCAGGTTGGCGCACCAACCTAGCGCATCAAGTTGGTGTACCTAGCTGGTGCACCAGCCTGGCCACAGAGCCGTTGCATCATTTATTTAGTCGTTGTTTGACAACTCAATCTTCTCTTCTCTTCTTCACTACAACTTTTTCTACAACAACTTTCTCACAACTTTAAAGTGAAGATTTCGCTGTTTGGCTTTGGATTCCGCCCCGTCTTCTACTCTCTAATCTCCACGCGACACCAGCTGAGCCAACAACTAAAAAATTTCTCTACTTCTAATCCCTCCAAATTCTTTACTTCTAATCCCTCCATTTTTGGGTTTTGGTTTTTATGGGTTAAGGGTTGTATTATTATATATTCATTTTTTATATTAAAATGGAAAATATTGGTAATGTTGGTAGTCATGACTATATCCCTAGTAT
>JAMKQA010019217.1:0-10932 GCA_024699735.1 Posidonia australis
TCCATCAACACCAAGGTTAGCTCATTCGTCCTCTTTAGAAACTCTCAAAAGCCCCACATGACCAGAAGATAGAAAAGAGTGCTTTAGAGGAGGATCTTGGGCTATAAATAGGCAATAGGCATAGATAGCATTTTTTGGAAACAACTCAAGGCGTTAAACACAAGTCCTACCACGTCTTACATAAGTTGCATCTTACATAAGATGCTCCATTACATGCATCTAACATCTTGAGTTTACAAGGCAAGTGTTAAACGTAATAGTGCTAGCGTCTAACATAAAATGTCCATCTGTTAGCGTCTAACACACCTAAATTTTAGATTAAATCTCTGACCTAAAATGCTACTCAAAACCTAGGTCGTTACAATTACTACAGGCAATCAACAAATCATCAGCACAAACCAACAAGTAGATAATGCTGCTTCCCTTGTTTATAATACAACAATATACATTTGTTATGTAATAAAAATACTAACAGAGGACTTGATTATTTCAGTCCTTAACAAATAGGAGTGGAAGTCCAAGTTTTTGACAAAAACAATTCTACCATTATTACCTTCATTGGACGATCAAGACTCGAGTTATTATTACAAGCAATCTACAAATCATCAGCATAAACCAACTAGTAGATGGTGATGCTTCCCTTGTTGTAAATGAAGAGAGAAGTACCTAATCTCAATAAAAAAATCATAGTTATGTTCTTTCAATCTATAAAGAGATTTCGTAGCTTATAAACATACTAGGATGATTTAAAACTTGAGTTTGAGCCATATACATTAGAAACTACACAAAATCTATAATGGTTGGCAAAAAATTGAAGAGAAGCTTTATATTTATATTTATCCAATAGTCTTAACCATAGAATATTTTACATGACAATGCTTAAAATAAGTCTAAGACTTTGTTTGGTTCTGATTCTAATAAACAAATTCTAATAGGAATCATTTTATAACAAAAATTTGAACCCAACGCGAGAATATAGAATTGACGTAACTATAGAAGTTGACACAACTTCTTCTATACAAACCTGATAGAAGGCAAAAGTGTGTGTGTGTGTTAGAAGTTAGATTCTATAGAAAAGCCATAAACTAAGATCTGAACCAAATATAACCTAATATCGATTAGTTTAACCTCCAGTTCAAAAATATTTATAGAATCTTCCAAATATGAATTCAGAGGTTGCTGTAATTTCCATACATGGATACATATAATCAGATTTTTAAATATTTATAATTTTATATAAAGATGTGTTACATGTGGTTTTAACACATGATTTTTATCCTCAAACAAATACCTTAACCACTAAATAGATGATACATACATATTAAAAGAGTATATCTAAAATATTTCTTATGCTATTATTAGAATTTATTGTAATAATATAAAATAAAAAATTATCAAGTAATTGTAATTAGAATAAATAATAATTATTAAAAAATTATATGAATTTATTTATTTATAAATTAAATAACATGTCTATAATTGATCTTTTGTTCATTTCGTCATGTGATTACTTGAGATTTGATTATTATTTTATTTATATATTGTCTTGAATATAATCATTTATCATATTGGAACACATATGTATTGTATATGACTATGGTGAAGGACGTATTTGCAATGTTGGCACCATTTGCATCTTATTTGTGGTCACTGTGGATCTATTATTTATGAGATACAATTATATTGATACTTTGTCATGTTGACATTCATCTTATAATACATGTGTTATTATACAGATATTCCATGAGGTTTATAATTGTATTAGGTCTATTAATATTCATTTTTTCACATATTTAAATTTTATTCGTATGCGTTTTGTATTTGATATTTGGAAAAAATCTGTATTTGGATTTCTCTAAATGTTATTTTTAATTTTCATATTTGACACATATCCATATTTGTATTTGTATTCAAAAAAATTGAATAAATATAGATGTGATAAAGGATATATCTGATCCATATTCAATCTCTTTGTATTCCAACTTTTGACTCTCCTAGAATCTACACTAAAAGATGTTGAAGCTACCATTAACACTTCTACCAACGACAAACCAGTAAAAAAACACAAATTTTGTTTTGAGGAGAAAAAAGAAATTTCATTGGCTAATTTGAGAATAAGAAACCATAGGAAAATTTGGGTTAGAAAATACTTGGTGGAGCTGAAGCTGTAATACCATGTCATTAAGTAAACGAAATGGGAAAATGACTTGTAAATTATAGAAGCCCTTAGCAATTGTCTATCCTGTTGTCTCAGACGGTACATGCTAAAATTACAGGTACAAATACAATTTTCGAATATATTACGTTACAACAATACCTATGATAATAGTCTTGTCTCCCTAAAAGTAGAGATAATAATACAGATGCCCATTTCGTCTCCATTGCTTCCCCTGTTTTCTTCATGTATCGATATACATGAACTGAATAAATCAGTGAGTGCTTCGACTTTACACGGACACAGATTCTGTAATTAAATGAGATTTGACCAAGATCACGCAAGTTTGTCCCACTTATATATTCCCGTGACACGATCTACGTGTTCTGCCATAGAAAACACATGAAAAGACAATAAGAAATGTGCATTGATGGGGACTTACAAGTTGCCATGGCGACCATGAACAACCCCACTTTAACCATACACCCAAAAAATGGCCTCATGGAGGACGCATATTTACATGTCTAGCCGACCCCACCATCATTCAATGCCGGTGCAACACCAGTACCCATGTCTGGGCAAAATTGGTATTCCACAAATCAGCCATGAGACCCATGACTAATAGTGCTTGCAAAAGAGCAGATAAAGATGGCGCTGCAGTCCAAGGCCTCCTCCGCGTTCCACAGAGCAAAAAAAGGAGAGAAGATTAACAGAAACTAAATATAACATCGACCCTTTCCAATCACACGGCAACCACCTCCTCCTCCTCCTCCTCCTTCTTCTCTTCCTCCTCCTTCCTGCTGCCTGGAAGCAAGTGAAGTGTACCCTTCTTCTTTTTCTTCCTAGGAAAAGCAGAGGGAGGAGGAGACTGTTTTCTCACGGTGAATCTGCAGATTACAGAAGCCCAGGCACAAAAAGGTTGGTAGCGTTGAATACTGTTGCTTCTTTGCATTTCTTTCTTGGGTCTTGTTTTTCTGTTCATATGTGTCGGTGGGGGGTCACGGGAATAATTGTGGGTAGAGACACAGAGAGAGAAAAACAGGAGGTGTTGGATAAACAATTACTCGTGGCACTGTTTGCTGTTTTCTCCCCCTTCTTCCTCTTCTTCTTTGTGGACTCTGTTGATTGAAATCTCAGCTGGTGTTATTATCTAATAATATGATTGACCAACCATCATACTGGAGTTATGGGATTTATACAATAATAATGGTCTTATTGATGGTACGGGTTGAGAGTTCTAGAGATGTAAATCGGTGAGATCCCAGAAGATGATTTGCTGTATTTATGCAACGCATGTGTGTTGTTACATTGGAAAATACTTGTTGGACTTTGGACATTGCGAAGAATCCATCGGAAGCCTCGTGGATGCTTCTCCTTGTGCGTGATTTCACACGTCAATTTCCGGAAACGCATCTGGATCTTAGCAACAGTATGCATATTAAAAATGAAATGGTGACATGCTGGCACCGCCTGTTACTTGATGGTGTTATGGCACAGTAGCCTTAACATGGGTGTTGTAATTTTGCTCTAGGGGAATCCCATGTGCTGCGTCAGTCGGCATTCCATAAAGAAATAGACAATTGGGTTGGGCAGGGTTGAATCTGATTTCCCAAATGGCAGCAATTACTTTTCTCATCAAGTTGTTGCATTGATTATGAAAGAGGGTTCTGCCGCACTTGCAGTTTTAAATTGGTAGGTGGATGATTTACTAGTCTTCAGGCTTTAGAAGTTACGGTTGTCTTATTGATGAAAGCAAACAGCTCTGCCTGGTACATCTATCCTGTGGTGAGACTTTAATGCCAACTCTTTCGCTTTCTCTTGTTTCAGAATGAGAACTTCACCTGAGAGAGGAGGAGGAGGAGGAGGAGGAGGAGGAGGAGGTGTGGCAAAACTTTCAGGATCAAACCAGAGAATTGTGATTCCAACAGTGGCAGCAGTCTTTGTTCTAGTGGGTTTACCAATTCTGATATGGAGCAGTCACACCAGTGCCATCTGCAACCATTTTAGACCAATCACATACCCCGTCATTGCTTCTGTCCCTGATGGGAACAACGTTAGCCAAACCAGATCTCCCGACCTACACAATCTCTCCGTCCCACCTCTTCCAATTCTTCCACTCCTTACCACAATTCCCACTTGGGTATCTGTTGAGTTGGAGTCAAATTACACATCGACACTCCTTGCTAGATGGCTTGCACCTGGTGGTCAGCCTTGCCGTGAAAGGCAGACCAGCAACATCTCCATCAGCTGGCTCGATGGTCGTAATTCTCCTATCAAATTGGCTGCTGGAGAAATCCACGAATTCATCATCTCTGCATTGGATGAATTCGGGAAGCCTCGGTGTCTTGGAGGCGACTACTTTGAGACTGACCTCTCCGGTGATTCGTGGAAGTCGAGACCTCCTGTGAAAGACCATGGAAATGGTTCTTACTCGTTCTACCTTCAAGTACACCATGACTTCGCAGGAACCTACAATCTCACCGTCGTCCTCCTCTTTCGGAGGTTCGAAGGTTTGAAGTTCTCTCCAATAAAATTCGCATTCCGTAAGCAGCTAAGGAGAATATCCATTAGATTCTACAAGACTGGCAATGTCTCTTCTCTACCGGAGCTACGTCTCTGTGATGCTAGAGACTTCTCAAGAGAAGTGTGGTCTGGAAGGTGGACTAGACACGAGCGCGAAGAGAACTGCCCCGTTGACAATTATGGCAGATATCGGTGCCTCGACGTCAACCTCCCCTGCCGGAATCCATGGTGTCATGGGCCTGTGGGGTCTTTAGAGAGCAATGGATGGGTTTACTCAGCACACTGTTCCTTCCAAATTTTCAAACAGAAAGAGGCTTGGAAATGCCTTCGTGGTCGATGGTTGTTCTTCTGGGGAGACTCCAATCATGTTGATACCATAAGGAATGTTCTTAACTTCGTGCTTGGGCTTTGGGAGATCAAATCTGTTCCGAGGCGTTTCGACATGAGCTTCACCAATCCATGGAATGCATCAGAATCGGTGAGGATCACTAGCATTTTTAATGGCCATTGGAATGAGACGCGCAACTATGAAGGACTCAATTCCCTTCGCAACAAAGGCTTTCGAGATCTCCTATGGAGGTATCATTCAATTTCTAACAAAAGCATTTCAGCTTACATTATAGAGCAGTTTTATGAAAATTCTGGTCTCGTTTGTCTTGATCTTTACCTAACAGAGATTAGACAACACATGATTTGGTCCTTTTTCAATTCATTTTCGAACTCGTTAGTTGCAATGCAGAACTAATTCATACTCAGTCGTAAATGAAATGAATTAGAGACAAAAATGGCAATTCGGTTGCGCATGTCTCCTTATCAGTTAAGATTCTATCTTTTGTTAATCATGCAAGAAATAATTCCCTCTCAAACAACGATATCCGATACTGTGATGAAGATGGTAAGATTTATATTCACTTTCCAACAGGTATTTCTCTGAGGATGGTGCACCGGACACGTTAATTCTCAACTCCGGGCTACATGATGGCGTCCGTTGGACAAGCATAAGAGCGTTTAATCAGGCAGCAGATTATGCTGCTTGTTTCTGGGAGGACATTTTCCGACAGTTGAAAGAGAAGGGAAAGAGGTTGCCATCAGTTTTCTACCGCACGACAATTGCTACGGGTGGATATGCAAGAGACCTCGCTTTCAATCCAAGCAAGATGGAGACATTCAACAAAATAATTCTGGAGAAATTGAAGAAAAAGGGTCTACTTGGAAATGGTGGGGGAGTCGTGGATGAGTTCGACATGACTTTCCCATGGCACTACGACAACCGGTGCAACGACGGTGTGCACTACGGTAGAGCGCCAGCAAAGGCAAAGTGGAAGGATGGGGAGATTGGGCACCAGTACTTCGTGGACCTGATGCTTGGGCACGTACTCCTTAACGCCATCTGTGGGAGCGGCCGGAGGCAGTGAGCGAACCGTTCCGCCGGCTGGAGTTATAGTTGGGGGAACTTTGTGATGATTTTTTAGCTGATTTTATTCAGGTTGCAAAAGTCGGAATGTTCTCAACGATTCTTTATTCGTTCTTTGCTAATTAGAGGCGTTTGTTGTAAAGTGTACTTCAATAACAGGGATAGGCGGACTGAACATGATGGATGTATCCACAATGCTAAAGAATACAATATCGTATACAAGACTTTATAAAAGGAACAATATTAATTAATATTTTTGTATAATGTTACAACGACTTCTTCCACTGAAGATTTACTTCAAGTCAGGCTTTGGTGGCGGTTTCAGTTTAAATGTTTCTTCCAAATCAATAGGATGATTAATCGTTTTGTTTTATGGTAAAAAGGAAACATACTTTATGCTAAGGTAGTCTTTGGTAATGTTTATGGACAAAATAATTATAAGAATAAGTTAGTTTATTTTACAATAAAAAAAAATTAATTTATTCTTCTTATTTTATAATTCTATTTGGTTGTACTTACTCAAAAATAATTATGAGATATGCAAATATCTATTTTTATCTTATTGATATAACAACAAAATATTGAAAATTTCTTCTTCTTTTTCAATTACAAATGTCATTAATAACTTATCCTCAACTTCTAATAAATGACTATATATATATATATATATATATAATTTTTTGATAACATCTATCTCTACTTAAGATAAATAGAACTCTTAATCTCTCAACCGTTAGATTTACATCTTATGATGAATTTAATGGAAAATATAGTTATTATAATTAATTTCTTATTTAATTAAATTCTTATAAATTATTGTTATTTAAACGACAATTATTGAGATGAAAATAGACAGTTAAGATTAAGAATCATACTTAATTTTAGTAAGACTGAACATTACTCTCTCTCTCTCTATATATATATGTGTACATGTCATTGATAGATTTTGATTATGTTGGAGTTGCGTGGGTTTTTGGAGTTGATGTATCAATAAATGCTTCATATTATATAATGATGCTTTTGAGTTTACACCAAATGTACTTTTGAAGCTTCCTTGCGATTTAAACATAATAATGCTCTCTCAAACCACATGAATGGCTAGAAGTAATTCATGACCAAAATGGTTAAAGAATCGTAAACTGTAGTTGTTTTTTACATGGTTGAAATCTTAGAATCAGCAAACACAAAAATCAAATCTAATTATGGACATCGATTATTGACAATTAATCCTTAATGCAACCATTGTAAATTATACATGAACATGTTCTTTTCTAGTAAGTAAATTATATATTTTTTTGGTGTCCTTCCAACATCCAAAGTAGTAAAGCAAAATCCTCCCAACAAGTAAAATTCAAAGGCTTCAACAATCGATAAAATACAAATTACCCTAATAAAATTCAATGATCAGAATAGCCTATAAGTTTGAAACAATTAACATACTAATATATATAATGACTAAGTTTCAAGTATTCAAGCAAATCAGTCAAACATAAGTTCCAAGTAATTAAGTTTAATCAAATAAGTCATACAAACATAAGTTCTAAATAAGTTCAGAAATAACTTAAATAAATAAGTTCCAAATATTCAAGTGAATAACTCATATACTACTTCATAAGTTTTTCGACAACTCAAAGCCCCTATAGATTTTTTTTCCTCTATATTTCTCATAAGCACAAATAATTACTGTGTTGTAGACTTTGTCATAAATTCCAATGTTGCCTCTACTATTTTTGTCAACTACTATTTTATTAATTGAAAACCTCTCATCTGTTCACAGCCTCTTTCTTCATCCTTTTAGCTTCTTCTTTAGTTTTCTCAATTTAAACCATTTCTTTGGAAACATTGAAAAATTTATGAAACAGTTCTATCTTCTCCTTTAATACTGTGACCACCTTTTAGATTTTGAAGTTTAAGTGTTTACCTACACCAATCTTGCTTCACTTTGGGATTGATTCTTGAGACTTTGATTGTCGCTTGATATTATTGAATGTCACAAATTCTCCACTAATCTCTTCTTCATTTAAAATAAACTCATGTTCTATAGTACTTGTAACGTCGTTGTTTTTGAATGTAGTAGTTGTATTTGTTACACTTAAAACAACATACTTCCCTGTAGCTGTATATCTTTTGAACAAGAGATCAAGTTCTATAACGTGTTACAATATATGACCATTTCTAAAATTTTCAACTCTAGGATATCTCTGTTCAAAGAAAAAGAGACCAACATTCAAATTTTTTGACAATAAGAACGTTTGTAATAATTTGAATAAGTACGCAAACGAAATGAAATTAGAGTTCGGTGTGTTAATACTACGACAATAGTAACTAGAAACCTATTTCATGGTTGTAGGTTCTCTTAATACATGGACCTTCATGGCCCATCAATTGTTGTCTATCACAAAAAAAGGGTAAAAAAAGAAAACTCAGAACATAATAATCAAACACCACACTTGTAAAGAACCTTGGAATAGGCATAAAAACCTTTTTCTTTTTCTTATGCTATAAACAAACAAAACCTGCACATCTTCTGACCCTACAAATTCATGATATTGAATTATGAATATGCCAAGAGAAAAGTAGGAATTGCTAGTAGTAAGTTACCAAGATATCTCCAATGTGGAAGACCACGTTTTCTTCTACATGTTGGGGAAAATATGCTTAAGGAATTGGAAAATTATATAGTTCACTTTCCTTACATTCTGTTTAAAATTTTTTAAAATGAAAGTCTTCCTTAAAGAGCTTATGAAAAAAATAAACCATGTAGGATTAGATACTGTGGTAGATCACTTGTTGATTTATATTGTCAAATGAAATCCTTTTTGTAAAAGATACTCACATGCTTGCTTATGAAAGCACATAGGAAACTAGTAATCTAAAATAAAACATTATGAGGCATTTCTTGTTATATAAAGGCTATGAACTATAAATAAAAAGAACTTATATCTTGGTAAAAAGTGTCCACCACTTATTATCTTATTCTGCAGTCTTTCCATCAAATTCTTGTCTCGTTTCACTCTTCAAAGTTGTCTAACGCTGTCATTTTTTTCATGCATTGTCTAAATGATTTTTAAATTAGAATCGAATGTATCAACAACTTGTTCTTTCTTCAAACTTCCTAATGAGATTATTATATCCTTTTGTGCCTAGAGTTTAGGCAATTGTTGAGCCATAGAGAGTGCTCTTATCTCTTTTAGGCAAATGTTGAGATTGTCATATCTTAATGCACTTTTCTTGTTTCGTGTTCTTATCTCCTTTAGGCAAATGTTGAGTCATATAGAGTGCTTCTTGTCATCCCATTTTGGTAAATGTTGAGCCATATAAAGTGCATCCTATTATCCCATTTTGCTGTTAATTTAATCTCATTAGAGACTTTGATAGCTTTTTCTTTTGCCTTGCCTTTCATTTGGAGTTGAGTTGAGGACTCTTGATTAATCTATAGTTACAAGAATCCAAAAAGAATAATATAGGATTAATATAACATCTTAAAAGAGACATAAACCAAGGTCCACAAGGTAATACAACAAGCATCACAAATTTATGGTACTACAATAACAAAGAAATGATATAACTTAAACACAAAATGTATCCTGTAGGAGCCGATAGGATTTTCCCAGTAGGCACTTAATTAGGACCCTTTGATGAAAATCAAAGGTCTCTCTTTTCTTCTCCCTCCCCGTCCTTACCTCCTACTCCAACTCCTTTTCTCTTCCCCTTCCTCCCATCTCTCTTCTCATTCACTCCCTTGGCCTCCTTTCTATTATTGTCGTTGTGATCCCTCCTACTCCTCCTCTGGTCTCCCTTCTGTACTGCACTACCTACCATTGCTGTCGTCGTCGTCCCTCCTCCTCGTCCTCTGGCCTACCCTTTGTATTGCATTGTTGGCTTCCTCATCTGTCATCGCTATCACTCCTCCGACACCTTTGCCTCCCCCCTTCCCCTCCCTCGCCTCCTCGTCTATGTTGTTATCTCTTTCTCCCTACGATGTTGTATCTTGTCACTCTCCCAGGTACTTATAGGAAATAATCTTGTAGGCACTTATAGGAACATTGCCTAGTGGTTTTAAAATAGTAAAACAAATCTTTTTGTCACGAATATAATAAAACTAATGCCTATTTCGAACCAAAACTATTTGATTAGGAATATTATCACACACTAATCTCATTTCAATATCGTTTGCAACACTTTGTTCTTCATCTCCATTTTCATTACTATTGTTTACGAGAGTGGTCATTTGTTGTGCCTTATCATGCACCTCATCTTGTAGTCTTTACTCTACAGTAAAGTTATGTATTGCTATTATAGCTATAATTATATTCATTTGTTTCAGAAATGTATATGGTGGCATATATTGTAGCATGATTCATTTTTTTAGAACACTTAATGCATGCTCAATAATATCTCGAAGTGAAAAGTGGAAGCTATTGAATAGCTCGTTGCTATCACTTAGTGCTATATTTTGGAGCTTTGGGATGTAATATTTTGTATTTTTATATGGTGCAAGGAAGTCCTTATTTGGATATTCGGCATTGATAGGGTAATATTTATCTTTACAGTAAAAGAAGGTATTTTTAGTGTGACCGTGCCTGACCCGAGAGGGAGGGGTGGGGAGGAGACCACAGCCATGCCAGGATGGCGAAGGCGCAAGGATAGGATAGAAGAAAAAGAAAAGAAAATGGAGTCGCTACCTAGTCTTTTAAGGGAAAGACGAGGAAAACCACAAAAAGATGAGTGCATGGGATGCTGATGGGAAGGCTGGATGTCTGCTAACCAGAGGATGGGTAAGGATTCCTATTACGCACGAGGAAGGTATTAGGCACCCTCGTACGCCCGAGAAACTCGG
>JAMKQA010019218.1:0-10113 GCA_024699735.1 Posidonia australis
CTTCTCAAATTCTGGGATGCAGTATAGACCAATTACCCATAAAGTACCTAGGCTTGCCATTACATTATAGGAAGTCTAACTATCAGGATTGGTCCCCAATAATTGAGAAAATCACCAAGAAATTATCTAATTGGAAAGCAAAATTCCTTTCTTTGGAGGGGCATCTTACTTTGGTTAACTCTGTCTTATCTGCCATTTCCACCTATTACCTTTCGATTTTACGTCTTCCCACTAGTGTTGTCAAAGCAATAGATAAGCTAAGA
This sequence comes from Posidonia australis, assembly GCA_024699735.1. Classification (NCBI taxonomy): domain Eukaryota; kingdom Viridiplantae; phylum Streptophyta; class Magnoliopsida; order Alismatales; family Posidoniaceae; genus Posidonia; species Posidonia australis. The sequence continues at coordinate 264 of JAMKQA010019218.1, forward strand.
TGTCGATTCCTTTGGAATGCTGCTCCTTCCAATAATGTTCGCCATTTGGTGAAATGGAAAGCTATTTGTAGATCTAAGGAGCAACAAGGTTGGGGCATCATTAATTTGGCCAACTTTAACTTGGCTTTGAAATGTAAGTTGCTTTGGCAATTATTCTCCAATACCTATTCACTGAAATGGAAAGATGTAGTAATTGCTAAATGCTGTGCTAGGAATGGCTTTGGGGCCATACTAAATTTATCTAATAGGAGAGCGTCACCATTATGGTTGGAACTTAAAAAATGCTTCGATATCATTAATGGATTCTCTGGTTTCCATGTTCAAAATGGCAGAAATACTATATTTTGGGAAAACAAATGGTGGAATGGTGAAATATTAAAAAATAGTTTGCCACATCTATACCACTTAGCCAGACTTAAAAAAGCCTCTGTATTCAGAATTTTAGAAGCAAACGCTGCTGATCCCAATGCTTTATTTACTGATACTTTATCATTGGAGAACTCTGAGTCAATAAATGCTCAGATAAATACTTGGTCCTCCATACTTAGTAGTGTTTGCATTACAAATGCACAAGATATTATGATTTGGCAACCCACCAACAAAACTTTCACTGTCAAAACATGCTACGATTTGTTGAATGAAGGTGGACTTCGCTTTAAATATCTGCATGAAATCTGGGATTGTTGGGTGCCATTGAAAATTAAACTCTTTACCTGGTTAGTGCTATGCAATAGAATTCTTACAAAGGAAAATTTAATTAAGAAGGGATGGCAGGGCTATGATGCATGCATTTTTTGCTGCTCTTCTTTTGAATCAGTAAAGCATTTGTTTTTGTCATGCCCTTTTGTGCAGTCTATTTGGCATTCATTCTCTAGTGGATGTATACCCAGCTTTTAATTCTATTGAGGATATACTTGCCATCCCACTTGCATTCAAATTTGATGTCACCTTATCTGGTGCTCACAGTTTTGTTCAAGTTGTTCTATGGACTGTTTGGCAGGAGAGAAACAATAGAATATTTCGGCGTTTACACAGGAATCTTTTTATGCTTACCAATGATATTTCTACATTGTTTTATTGTTGGATAGACTCTTTGGCTACAAGTTTTGAAAAGAGTGAAAATTTAATGGCAATATCTGCATTCCAACAGAGCAGAGAGGGGGAGCAGAATTTGGCTCCTCAACATGAGATGGACCTTGGCACTCCAGCTATTCCAGACCATGATTAACCTTTGGTTAATTGATTTGCATCTCACTGTTTGTGCTGTGTTCTGTGTTCCATTTTTGATACTTTATTCACTTCAAAACTTTGATACTTTTGCTTCTTTGTCAACTGCTGAGTGACGGGGTATCATTTTTGTAATATTTTGTTGGACGCAATACTTTAAAATACTGTGGTTGTAAATTTATTAAAGTAATAGAAAGAAAAACTAACTACCGTTTACAAAAAAAAAAAAAACAGTTACAAAAAGAAACTATAATGCGCCTGTAATTCTAATTGATGGAGGTATCGAGTAGAGACAATATCTTCATAACAAATTTCTTATATTGTATTATCCATATATTGCATATGTTACGAGAAGAGGAAGGGATATTGATAGACATTAATGAACTTCCAAATCTGCCTCTTCTATTGTTTCTAAATGAATGTCATCAAAATGAGTGTTTTAGTAATTAAGTTCAAGTTGAATTTTAAAAGAAACAATGTCGTAATTCTTACCAAGTTAAAATCTAAATTTCTTTTAATTGCTTTTACTATTGGTTAACACATCTAATTTTGATGCATAAAACGTATTGAAATTTAGAGAATTTTTATACCTTTAGATAAAGTGTCTATATTAATTGGACTGCAATGAAATTTTAAACACATGTACTTTATAGTCTTGTTATTCAATCCATAAGGTTAGAAATTTATAAAAATAATTAAACAAAAAAAAAGTCAAAGCAACGTCCCTACCCTTTTATTTATTAATTATCTTTAGTCATGTATTGCCACCTGTAGTTCAATATGCTGACATTGAGAAGTACTCCTTTAACAAATAAGAAAGTTTAGATTAAAAATATGGATCTAGACGGTAGTCATAAGTATAGGTAAAGTTTGTGCAATTATGCAAATCAAAATGCCTAATAAGCAAAGTTAATAAAATAATAGCAAGTACAAGAAATAAGCAAACATAACAAAAGATTTTCCATTTTTTTAAAAATCTTTTGCTCATTTGATAAAATTTACAATGACAAAAGATGTCAAATTAAGTAATCGCATTGAAGGCAATGTTTTTACTCAACAAAAAAAAAAACCAATAGGGCACTTCTTTAACCGATTGATAATCAAGTAGGTCGTTGTGATCTATCACCTATACAATCAGCCTAATGGTCAATCCAATTATTAAAAATATCATGATTGAATGTAGATTACTTGTTTTCTGAATTTTGAGTGTGTATAAATTTAGTTTTCCCTTTTTTGGTAATGTATATATAGCTATTATGGTGGAACCATTTCCTTTTTTATGGATGCTTAGTAAGATACTTGTCCTTGTTATGGCAAATCTGGGGTCAACAAAACATTTCCTTAAATAAAGTAATAAAATGACAACACACAAAAAGCTTGACTTATGTCATATGTAATATGAAAAAAAGGTAAAAAACATTACTTATGCCGGTAGACAATGATGAACCGTTAAAACATTTATGAGACATATAAATCCAAAGCCAACCATCTGAATTATCAAAAAAAAAAAAAAAAAGAGATAGAGACAGCCATCTGGTCTTTGTGGTTGATAGTCTCAACTCGTCATGTGTGATGTGTCCCATCTACATATAAACGAAGGAATGTGCAAGTCTAGAAATGCCACTGCTGAAATCCATGTTGTTTATTTCTAGTATGTAACATGATTTGCATTGATATTTCTCTCTACACTATTCCAATCATAATATTTCAGGTGTCCGTTCATACAACTTGTGTTTCTAGGGTGTGCCATATGCTTATTCTAAGAATGTAGGTGATAAAGAAGTACATGACTCTGAAAATTTGCCCCTAGCTGAAGTGTTTTTTTGTTATGGAATAACTTTTGGAAAAAAAACCTTTTGGAGTTTCAAGTAGAATTTCAGCTGTTTCATAGATTCTAGCTGGAGTCAAATTGTAAAATGTAGAACTTTACCTGACGTTCTGCACAATTAAAACAGTAATTAAATGGGACTCAATGATTGATATTTTCTTTAACGTCTTTGATTTGTTAAAGAAAATCTTGGAATAGATAAACAACCGCAGATATTTCAGAAAACACCAACTACTAAATATGCGCTATTATGCTCTTCTATGTTCTTCTCTTCTAAGTATGATTCGGCAACTATGATTTATTGAGGCTCTCTCTAGTCTATACCCATGGCTATAAGAGTTGTAGATGTTTTTAGAGAATATGAACGGTATCCATGGGGAGGTAGCTAGAATGTTTATTCTTCTTTCCCATACGATTACAAATATCGATATGCTTTTCTTCGTATGACAAACAAATAGCATGTACATGCCACCACCAAGTAAAATACATAAGGATATTTCAGCCAAGATCAATACCCAAACCTTAATAGAGGGAGATACATCTACATGGTAGTCCTCAGGCTTAACAATTTATATTTCATGTGCCTCGAAAATCATGTGCATTGCATACCATTCTCCCATCACGCAGTCGATACTTTTTTTCAAATTATAATTCAAAAAAAGAGTGATGATAATAAGATGATTCAAATTATAATTCAAATTATATTTCTCATTCATCTGCTCTTTGTCGACTAGTGCTCGTATGTCCCATCTAAGTATCTAGATGAACTAATGTGCCTCGGATTTTTAAAGAAAGTTTTATGTATTTATCATTCATCTACTTCATAATTTACTGATATAAAAATAATATATTCAGTAATTAATTGAATCATTGCCCTGATTGAATCAATGCCCCGTTGATTGCAATTGGCAAAGCACATGTCGGTAGACAGTGACAATGAATCTGCCCATCAACCAAATGGAAGGAAGACAGATAAATGCAAGGAAAAACATCTCATCCGTTTTTGTATGCAAACGTGCAGCCCGATGCTAATTTTGAACGCTAGCGTTCCAATTGGCAATACATTCGTCGACATGTCATATTCTTTAAGAAAGAGAAACTGACCAATACGTGTGGAAATCCAACCGCGTTGAAGCTATTCCGTCAGTTGTACAAAGAAAGTCAAGAAAAATCTATGGATGACTATGACGTTAGGATCCGTTGTTAGGTATATGACTGATCCATCGTGGCAAGCTTCCAAACAGATTCAGTGTCATGAATGGTTATGAATTAAGAGTAACTCGCATGTCACGATCTTACATTAACACCAACAACAATTGTCTGTCTATGTTTGGGATTCTTTCATCTACTCGTAGAATTCTTTTATCAACCAATATCTGGAGTTCCTCTTGGACATCTAATTCCTCTTTTGTTCCAAGAATAATATTTAGAGTAGCTTTAAAATAGAAATTATTATTCTATTTATTTTTATAATAAGTAAAATAAACTTAAAATAATAATTCTTATTTTATTTTACTTATTTCAGAATAGTTATTCTACGATAAACGTAGCATAAAATTATTCTACTAAGCAATTCTAATATATGTATGTATATGGTGTGTTTATTTTTTTTAAAATTATTACATATATAATATAATATATACACACTTTAAATAAATATATATTTCAATAATCAAGTTAATTATTATTAATCTACATGTTTTCCTCTTATTTTAAAACTTATTTGATTCTTATTTTATTTTTCATGAAAACCAAAATATCTCTCTATATATGCTTATTCACTTTTAAAAGAAAATCTTTTTCCAAATTGAATAGTAATACTATTAGAATACTAATATCATTTTCCACTTATTCTTTTTTTTTTTATTCTACATCCAATTAAAGAAGAGCGTAACATATATCTACATTCCGATGCCATAAGGGATTTGTGCTTTTGAAATTTAAAGAAAAGGAAAAAGTATCAATTGACCAAAAGGTTGTTGGTGTATGTATACATTTTTCACTAGGAAGTATTTTCTCTTACTTTCAAATAGATGATGTCGATAGTTATAATATTTTGGAAATTGGGTAGGACACTCAAATGCACAATTTTGTGCACATATTGTCAAGTGACAAAAGGAGCTAGCGGATAAATAATGTAGACCTGATTTTTCTACATGAAATAAAATCATAACGCTCTCGCGATAAGCTGTACGATTTCCAGTGCCCTAGCGTTGTGTGCTTAGCTCCTTTACGATGACGCCTGATCGTCGATCCTCTGGTCGATCATCCTACAACCTTCGCTCGCGCAAGGCTCCTGCGGATGGTGTGGCTCTTGTTGGGAGCCCTTTGTCCGTTAAAGCGCGCCGTCGGTCGGTAACTCTCCTCTCCTCCTCCCCGTTGACTACCCTGGCTTAGGGTAGTCGGAAGAGGAAAGTTTCCCCCCTTTCTCTTCCAGTATCGGACTTTTGTGGTCGGAGGAGTTCTTGTCCTCCTATGAAGTCCCGGCGGGGTAGATCCTCCTTCGAGGTCTCCCGATCTATTAGATCTGGGGTTCTATCGATTTTTTATGGTGATGTTTGTTATTTTAGTCTTGATTCGTCGGTTGCTGTGAACTTTTCTGTGGATTGTCGGTATATTAGCAGGAGTTTAGCCCCGTTCTGGCTATTTTCGTTGGCTAGTTGTTCTCTGAGCTTGGATCTCTTCGCTCCTCTCGGATCAGTGACTTTTGCACATTTTACATCTGTGGTGTATGGTTTCCATGCTTTTATTACTTTGGTCGGTTTACCTTCAGATGATAATACTGACAGGGGGCTCTTTGCTCGCCCTTTTGGAGCAGCTTGCTCAAATATGTTGTCTGATCTTGCTTTAGATCCTATTTTCTCACCATTATCGCCGGCGTGTGGTTTTTCACCGGTGGGTTCTCGAAGAGATGCTCTGGGTTCTAGGTCTGGCGTGAGGGAGAAGACGACTACGGCCGTCACCTCGGGTCAGTGTGGGGGTACTCTCGGTATTCTCCCCCCGTGATTACGATGGCACTTAATCCTAATTTTGGGGATGATGGGGTTGTTAGTATTTCTAATACTGGGGATGATGGGGTTTTAAGTGGTAATTATTTACATCTTGCGGAGGTTTTGCCTGCTCCTGACTCGGTGGGACTGCCTCTGATTCATCCGTCAGAAGACGTGCGGACCATCTCTCCCTTATTCTCCTCCCCTGTCTCTTCTGAATTAAATGTGCCTTTCTCTGGGAATAGTAACTTTTCCCATTCATTTGAAAACATTATTACTTCGCCGTTCCATATCTCTACGACAGAGATTTCTTCTAACCATTCTTCTGACTTTTCTAGCAAAGGTAGCGGCTCGCGTTTTGCCGCCCTTTTTTCCTCCCCCTCTTCTGTTGGCTCTGGCCATTCTTCTGAGGGTGCTTCTCCGGGGTGGAAGCTGGTAAAAAAGAAAAAGAAGGAGCCTTCTTCCCTGGTACGCTTTTGCTAGAGATAATAATAGGTGCTTTCACTGTGGTCTTAGGGGACATGTTAAGAACTCCTGTAGATTTAAGGGTCGTTGCTATAGATGCAAAGCATCCTCTCATTCTATAGCTATTTGTAACTTTTTTCAGGAGTCCAGAGACCACATTGCAATGGCTGGTTTATCCCCTCAGAACCCCATCCTGATTCACCCCTCTGAAGCTTCCTGTGACCTCACGATCCACTATTCTACTTGTGCTATTGTCACTGACCATGCCTCCCATCTTACCTCTGAGATTCTCTCCTAGTATATTCTCAACAACTGGCCCTCTCATATCTCTATAGAGGTCTCAAACTTCTCCCCAGGGAAGTTCTTGTTGAAATTTCCATCTATTAAGCATAAGAATGATATCTTGAGTAGGTTTGGCTCTTCTCTACAATCTCTATCAGCCTCTTTTGTTCATTGGACGCCTAGCTCAAATGCAGTCCTCTCCTTGAAGGAGGAAGGGTACCTGGATTTGGTTGGAGGGAATCCCCCACCACCTTTGGTGTGTAGATGTTATTCACAGGCTAATCTCTGATTTTTCTGAGCTTGTGGAAATTGATCTCTCTTTGGACAGACCCAAGTTTAGGGTGTTTGCTAAGGTCAGGATTAAGTTATACCCGGGCAAAGAAATACCAGACGTTCGATTTTTTTCCTATGGGAGAACTGTATATCCAATCAAATACCGACTGAGTTGGGATTTATGCTCTTCAACTCCCCCTGCACTAAAAGCATTCTCTCCCTGGCCCAAGCAAACTGCACAGCTCTCTTCTTCCAGGAAACTGCAACCTGTTAGAAAGCCTTTTAAGAGTAACAAAGGATGGTGAGGTCCAAATACTGGGAAGTTTCCCTCCATTCCCAAATCCCAATCTAAGGCTGGAAAAAATGTGTGGATGACATCATCTCTTACCTCTCCTTCTCAGTAGAGTCCTGCTCTCCTATCTGCAGGGATTTTACCTACCCCTACTATTTCTGGATCTACACCAACTATCTCCACCTCTATGGTAACCTCACCTATTCCCCCCCCCCAATAGATCTCTGTATGACAATCCTACCTAGATGGAAACTGAGATTAGGTCCAGGAATCTCTCTCTGACTAAGTTAAAAAAAATCATGGCACTTTATGAATATCTTGATCATGAGGATGCGGGTGTTTCTACTTCAGAGAAGCCTTCTTCATGGCCCCCTACTCCAGTGCATGCTCCTGGTAATGCCGTATCTCCTATTGATTTATATAATAATGAAATTCAAAATAGCTTTGTGTTTGAAGATGCTACTGATCTTAATAATCACAATTTGAACTTTAATGTGAATAATGAGAATAACATTGTGGATCCCTTGAGATGGGATTCATATGACCATTTTCAGGAATTCTGTAAGAATATTGGTATCCCTTTGTCCTCGAGGGATGAATCCATTGCCTTTTTCAATCAAGTTAGATTGGATCAGGGTAAGGAATTGGTAACCCTTGAAGATTCTAGTGCATCCTTGGACAGGATGGGATCTTCTGTCTTATTCACTATACTTTTATGATTATAGCTGCATGGAACATCAGAGGGTTGGGGTCAGGGAATAAGAAAAGAGAAGTAAAAGAGTTTATAGCATTTAATAAATGTGATATAATCATACTCAGTGAATCAAAAATGGAAGAATATACTGAAAGTTTACTTAGATTTTTGGGGGGGGAAAAAATGACTGCTTGGTCTTTTGTTCCATCAATAGGTGCCTCTGGGGGTATACTTATTGGGTGGGATAGCAGGCTCTTCAAGGCTATCAGTTGCACTCCTTCTACCTTCTGCCTTTCCATAAACTTTGAGAGCTCAGATTCTCTTCTGAATTGGTGGCTCACTGGGGTCTATGGCCCTTGTGATCAAGGGCTGAAGCCAATGTTTATAGCGGAATTGCAGCATATCAGCACCTTTGTTAATGCCAATTGGATATTGGGGGGTGACTTTAATGTAATTAGGTTTCCTACTGAGCACTCTTCTCAAATTAACAGCAACATTCATATGGAGAGATTCAATGATTTCATTGACCAGAATGGACTACTTGATCTTTTTCCTAATAATTTCTCTTATACCTGGTCAAACTTTCATGACAACCCAACATTAGTCAAACTTGATCGTTTCTTAATCTCCCCTGGGTGGTCAGGTAACTTTCCTGATGCTTTATGCACTGGCAAAGCTAGAATTATATCAGACCATATCCCAATTCTGATTGATACCTTGGCTTCTAATTGGGGCCCTCCTCCCTTTAGGTTCTACAAATCCTGCTTTACCTATGATGGATTTGAACAAATTATTACAGCTTTTTGGGGACAGAATGATCTTTTTCTGTCTATGTCTTCTCCTGTTTCTGTTTTCAGTTTTAAGCTGAAGAAACTGAAAACTATCATTAAACAATGGATTGCCCCCATTAGAAACGCTAGAGCCAGTAGACTAAGATGTATTGAAGCCCATATTCTGGCTTTGGACAGCCAAGCTGAGCACTCTCCTAACATTAATTGGGCACAAAAAAAGATGCTAAGGTTAGAGCATCTTGAGTTGCTTAAAGAGCAAGAGAAGTACTGGAGGCAAAAGTCCAGAATCTTATGGTTGAAGGAGGGAGATTTGAACACTTCTTTCTTTCATAACATGGTTAAAAGTCATAGTCGATATAATAACATCTCTTCTCTCCTTATAAATGACTCTATGAGTACATCTCATGTGGAAATCTGTAGAGCAATTGAGAAGCATTTTTTTAAGCTTTTCAATAAGGTTCCTAGCCCTACTATAAATCTCTGTTGGGACACTCTTCTACCTATTAAAATACCATGTCCGGAGTCATCAGAGTTACCTTTTGAAATAGAAGAAATCAGGGCAAGTGTTTTCTATTTAACTGGAGATAAATCCCCTGGACTTGATGAATTTCCTATGTTTTTCTTTCAATATTTTTGGGAGTTACTGAAATATGACATAAAAAACATTCTCCACTCCTTCCATTCAGCCTTGGATTCTGACTTCTTATCCTCTATAAACCAGACTTTCATTGCACTAATCCCAAAAAAATTGGGTGCAACTAAAATCCAGGATTTTAGGCCCATCAGTCTTGTAAATAGCTTGTATAAAATCATTACCAAGACTCTGGCCTCTAGGTTGGCTCCTATGCTGAATACAGTGCTTGATCCAACACAATTTGCCTTCCTACCAGGGAGATCCATTGGGGATTGCTTCCTGGTTGCTCAGGAAACTCTACATTATATGAGTGCATACAATATTAAGGGTTATATCCTGAAAATAGATTTTGAGAAAGCATTTGACAACATTAA
>JAMKQA010019220.1:0-12748 GCA_024699735.1 Posidonia australis
TTTCCTTCTTGAAATATCAGAAATAAGATGATCCTTGTTGCTTTGGAAGGACCAAGGATGCTCTAGGATGCAAGGAAGAGCTCCAGAACACAAATATTGGTTGTTGGGTGGAAGGAGGAACTCTTGCAAAAACTTGCTTTAGTGCAGATTTGTTTCTCAGATTTCACTACCAAAATTCTCTCCCAAAAAAGGTTTCTTGGAATGGCTACTATGGGGGTCCTTTTATAGGTATCCAAAGAGAGGTTACTCATGAGAAACAAAGGGTCTTGCAAACGAAAAGCCTCGAATATTCGTTGGCACATTCGTTTGCAAGGGTAACAGCCCAGAAGTTGGAAGGTCAGCAGCCGCAGCTGGGCGCCTGATTGGTGAGCCAGTGATGTGCGCCTACTTGGTGAGCCGGTGATGTGCACCTAGAAGGTGCACCTACCAGGTGCGCCTGTGAGGTGCACCTACCAGGTGCGCCTGTGAGGTGCACCTAGTTGGTGCGCCAACACAGCTCACATAATTCTGGACTTTGGCTTGCTAATAGGTTTGGGGCTCGATTAAAGGCTGATCACATCCAAAGCAACATGAGGATACTTATCTCTGGGTTACCTCAAAATAGGGGTGTCTACAGATGCCCCTCCCTGAGCGAGGTCGAGGGATGAAAGGAACCAAGACCGATGCTCAGGGTTGACAAGATACCCACATTTTGAGGTTACAGAAGGATGATTGCTGTAGGCGGTAAGTCATTTATCCGATGGATACACCAAAAATCATGACCTATTGCCAAATGCGGGTAACAATGCATGCACCTATAGATCTAAATGCTGGGGATGCAATGCTAATGCAAGATGCAAGATGCAAGTGCAAGGGCCAATCTGAAAGCCGATGCGAGGCATGCAATGTTGATGCAAATGCTGAAGAAATATGGCGAAAACAAAAGGATCTTGTACTGATTGGGATCAATAGCAGGAAAAAGTGATAAGTTGTCGGACTCATCAGCCGGATTGTGAGGTTATCACCCAAAGAGACGGGATCAGTCAAGACAATCAAGTCTTGACCACCCGGGCACCTGACAGTATGACGATTGTCAATCAAGTAGTTGGGGTTACCATCCCAGAGAAAAGAAAAGGGTATGACAAAACGTTTGTCAAGCAAAACAACCCCCATCCTGCCCAGACCAAGAGAGGAAAGAGAGTTCGCGCCCGCGAAAGCTCAGAAAAGAAAATAAAGATGACCTTGACCACCCGGCCAAGATCAACAAGATGGATCCCGCGCCCGCGGAAACCCAAAAAAGAAAAAATGACCTTGACCGCCTGGCCAAGATCAGCAAGCTGGATCCCGCGCCTGCGGGAACCAAAAAAATAAAAAATGACCTTGACCACCCAGCCAAGATCAGCAAGCTGGATCCCGCGCCCGTGGGAACCCAAAAAAGAAAAATGACCTTGACCGCCGGCCAAGATCAGCATGCTGGATCCTGCGCCCACGGGAACCCAAAAAAAGGAGGACCTCGACTGCCCGGTCGGAAGGTCACACAAATAGAATTCCTGCCCAGGGAAATCCGAGAGGGGCTATGATCTTGACTATAAAGCCAACAGATCACGCCAAGGGATATTCTGCCCACGAATATCCGAAATGGGCTACCCGAGCCACAAGGCCAAAGGGGTACGCCACGGGATTTCCGGCTCAAGGAAATCTGAAAGGGAGGCTAAGACTTTGACACCTAAGTCAACAGGTCAAGCCACGGGATTTTCTGCCCAAGAAAATCCGAAAGGGGGCTGCCCTGACTATAAAGTCAAAGGGACGAGCCACGGGATTTCCTACCCAAGGAAATCCAAGAAAGCTAGGACCTTGACCGCCCGGTCAAAGTCGGCAAGCTAGACTCCACGCCCGCGAAAGTCCAAAAGGGGGCACATGACATTGACCGCCCGGTCAAAGTCAAAGTAGGATTCCGCGCCCACGAAAATCCAAGGCAAAGCGACGTTGACCGCCCGGTCAAAGTCAGAGCAGGATTCCGCGCCCGCGGAAATCCAAGGGGCAAGCGACGATGATCGCCTGGTCAAAGTCAGAGCAGGATTCCGCGCCCGTGGAAATCCAAGGGGCAAGCGACGATGATCGCCCAGTCAAAGTCAGAGCAGGATTCCGCGCCTGCGGAAATCCAAGGGGCAAGCGACGATGACCGCCAGGTCAAAGTCAGAGCAGGATTCCGCGCCCGCGGAAATCCAAGGGGCAAGCGACAATGACCGCCGGGTCATAGTCAGAGTAGGATTCCGTGCCCACGGAAATCCAAGGGTCAAACGACAATGACCGCCCGGTCAAAGTCAGAGTAGGATTCCGCACCCGTGGAAATCCAAGAACACGGTAGATGGGTCTCTTCCAGTCAGAAAGAGAACCAGAAAAAGCAAATCGATGATCCATGGATTATCCCCCATGAAGGAAAAGATTAGATACCTCGAAGGGTAAAACAGGCAAGATGTTGGCTGTTGGCGCTGCAATGCTGGAATTGACATTCCTGCTGAGATGTATGCTCAATCTATCTCTGACAGAAATATGCGGGAAACTCTGGCCTGATACGGCATAAGAGGGATTATCTGCTTGCTTCATGTGGGTCTCTCACGACCTTTGTGGACTAAATTGCAAATTTGCAAAGTATAGGGGGCTTTATGCAAATTTCCCCACCAGGTGCAATTATTTAACTGCTGAATTACTGCTGTGCTGCAAGGCTTGATAATTTGTGGTATCTGCTTGCTTCATGTGGGTCTCTCACGATCGTTGTTGACTGAATTGCAAATTTGCAAAAATATAGGGGGTTTTTTGCAAATTTCCCCACCAGGTGCAATTCGCATATCATGTGGTTGATGTAGCATATTCTGCTCTTGAAATACAATTTGTGATGCCTTGGGGGCTGAAACACAATTTTCACAGCAATTTGTACTTTGGACCCTGAAATATTAAATTATTCATGCGGGCCCCACTGGATAACTACCATAACCGCCTGGGAGTATTCTGCATTTTGCTTGCTGCTGGATGATGTGCAACTTTGCATTTGACATGCTGCTTGGCTTTGTAACTGAACATGGATGCATTGCCTGATGAACTCATAAGTTTTTTTAACAAAATCTTCTCCTCGAAGAATGTGCCCTTGCAATCATTCTTCTTCTTCCCATTCTTCCTTCTTCTCATCAACATCACACGAAACCAACTCTTTCACCCCAAAACCCATTTCCGTCTCCTCCCTTCCTCTTCTCTTCTCTCTCGGTGGCGGCGCGCGGAGGGTGTGTCGGCTTAGTGCGGGGAGCGGCGACGGACTGCTGTGCTCGGGGTTGCAGCGGCTGCACGGAGACGCGACGGTGCAGGCGGCAGCGGCTGTGCGGGGCAAGCAGCGGTTGTGCTCTGCGCGCGGAGGCTGTGCGCAGAGGTTGCTGGCAAGGTTGCAGCTGCGCGGGAGTGCAGCGGCTGCGCGCGAGGTCGTGCGCGGAGGCTACTGGCAGCGTAGGGACGCGGCTGCGCACAGGGTTGCAGCGGTCGTGCGGCTACTGTGCGCGGAGGCTGGGCGCGACAGCGGGGACGCGGCTGTGCTCTTCGCGGCGGCGCAGGCAGCTGTGCGGGTGCAGATCCGGCAGAATGGATCAAACCCTCCGGGCATGGCTAGATGACGGCTCGCCGGTGGAGGTAAACCCGATCCCTTGTGCTTGCCTTTTTTTCCTTTTTGTTGTGATTGGTGGATGGTTTCCGGCGAGCTCGGAGCAGCGAGGGGCTGGTTCTGTCCGCGCGGACTGCAGCGGTAGGCTCCGGCGGAATGCGGCTGGAGGTCTGTGCTCCGGCGGACTGCGAGTGCTGGCCGATGGCTGCCGGCGGTGCTCTGGCAACGTGGCTGCTGCTGGTGGATGGCTGTGAGGCTTGGGCTCCGGCAAACTGCTCCGGCGGTGGGGCTGGAGGACGGCCGTGAGGCCCACTGCCATGCTGTGCTTTTACATTTCTGACCTTTGTTTCTTCTTTGATTTATTGCTGCTCTACTTGATACTTGATAATTTTTGATCATAGCCAGCTAACATTAAAATGCTATTGCTTTGCTATGGTGAATGGATGCCATCTTTACTTCTGATATTTTGCACTCGGCCTGTTTGCCATTTGCTGTTTAATCTGGTTTTCTGCAGGATGATACGGCTTCTGAGGCGGGGTCTTCGCGGTCTTCCTGGGATGCACCTTCTAGCTCCCGATCCAGTCGACGGGGTAGCACCTCGAGATCTCGAGCTTCTCGCAGCTCGACTCCAGCTATTCCTTTGGAGGTAAGCTCGACATTGATGAAAAATGCACGTCTGCCAAATGTTTAATTTGATAAACATATTTACAGGAATCTGGCAACTTCGAGGGTCGACTCCTGAGCGATCACCACATCAGCGACAGTCTTGATTTTGGGGTAAATTTCTGCCCTCATGCTGCATTTTGCTTTGATATAACTTTCTCTTAGTTACTAATCTTTGGCCTTCTGTATTTCAGGAAGGAGATGCGAACTGGATCATGCAGTGCCATTGGGGCCCGATGCTGGATCACTTCCATCGTCTGCCCGGATTTCTACAGGATTACCTCTACCACCAGTCGCCATTCGGGGGCTTACTACGCATCCCCATCATCCATGGGCATTACAACTTCTTCCGGGCTCTGGTAGAGAGATGGAGGTTCGAGACGCATACCTTGCATTTTCCTTTCGGCGAGCTGACCGTCCTGCCGGATCAGTGGGTGCTCCTGACGGGTCTCCCATTTGGTGATGAGCCGATTATTGGCGAGACTACCCACGGTTTTCACATGGCGGCGGCAGTCTTGGGTCGCATTCCTCCTAGGCCTCCGAGGGGGAAACACATGCTTACTGTTGGCTGGTTAAGGGAATGGGACAAGTTCTGGCCCAACCCTGAGCCCAGGAGTGAGGAGGCCGACTTTGTGTTGAGGCACTTCCTGCTAGAGCTGTTTGCCATGATGTTCTGCGATTCTTCAGCTTATTGCATTCACGCCGATTGGATCCTGTATCTGTCCAACCTGGATCATTTGGATCACTACGACTGGGCTGGTGCCAGTTATGCCTGGTTGATTAATAGGCTGGACAATGTTGTCAAGCTGGGGCGTCGCTCTTATGTGGGACTGTATCCCCTGCTGACTGTGAGTATTGATTTCCTTTGCAAATACTGCCTTTCTTTCTCTATTTAATTCCGACTCCTGTTTGCTTTTGTAGTATTGGATCATGGAGCATGTCACCAGAGGACAAGCCTTCGGTCGCCTCCGAGACGAGCTCCTGCCCCTTCCCCGCTAGTGGGTCGAGCCTGACCACCGGGCTGTTGCGGGGGTGTACAGTTATGAGTCCTACCGGTATTTGCTGGACCTGGTAGAGCTGGAGGATGTAAGTTTCACTACCCTTACTTAGTTTGTTTATATGCTTGTATTGCAATCTCTGTTAATTTCTACTTTCATTAACAGGTTTACCTGCGCCCTTTTGCTCGCTATGATGGCTATAACTAGGCTCCCCTGAACCCCGGTCGCATTCTCAGGGACAAGCAGGTACGGTTTTACTGCATGAAGAAGTCTGTTTATTATCTCCCTGGGCGTGTGCGACATCAGTTCACTACTGAATTCTGCATTCCTGCCCTGCCTCCTACCAACATGGACCATCCTGCTACGACCCGCTCGGTTGCTAGAAGCCAGCATGCTGCTGCTGTAATTTCCCGGGATAGGCACATTTTCTGGGAGGTTAACTACACCGACTACCTGGCTTGGCACCGGCGTGTGGGAAAGCCATATCTTTTTGAGGAAGCAGTGCGGGACAACCAGCGCGGGATGTGGTATGCGTCTGACTGGGCCAAGGTATGAACTTACTGCTGCTACTGCCTTATATTGATATGAATGCAATTTGCCTGAACCTACCTATGTGTCAAACCACAGGGCTTCGAGGAGCAATTCGGCACTTTCTATGCCGACGTCCGCAGAAAGCGGGTAAGTGCTTCATATTATTGCTGCTATTAAAAACAAGCCAGACATGTCTATTATCTTGCAGGAACTGCGGTGGCGCAACATCATTCGGGTATGCCTTTCTCAGCTGCTTTCATTTCTAATATGTCACTGCTGAAGCTAATGCCAACTTGATCTTCTATGCAGCAAGACTTTCCTGCCCAGAATGTGAACGTGGCTACCAGTGGGGAATTCACCATTGAGGTATCTAAGGAGGACCATTCTGACACTGAGGTCACCCAGAGGGTCCGGGATTCCGTTCCTCGTTCCCGAGCTGCTACGGTTGCCCAGCGGTCTCGCCGACTTGCTCGAAACAGCGCTCTAGCGTTGGCGGAGTATTTCCAAAAAGCTACCAACGATGGAGATTCTGATTAGGATAGCTAGCCATGTGCTTGTAACCTATGAACTAGCTCATTGTAATCATTTTCAAATCTATAAAAGAAATGTCTGCTGGTTCTGCCATGTACCCTTCGGGGTAGTGTATGCCCCAGGATGTATGTTGTTTTCTGTGCAGGTTCAAACAATATGGCGCCGATTTGGTGGGGCAGAAACTGCAAAGGAGGTGCTGCTGGAATTTTCCCCAGTCACAGGCGCCACCTTGGTGTGCCGACATGGTGCGCCAATATGGTGCGCTGATATGGTGCGCCCCTAAAAACGGCAAATTTTTGTTTCCTTTCCAGAAACAAAACCCTTTGATCCTTTATATGTATCCTCGTTTTCTACGAGGAATTCCACCGCCTCCTCTGCAGAAAAACTTCTTGTCCTTCGATTTTGCAGCCTTCTCCGAGCCTGGGCATATTCTACATGATCATGGTACATATATTATGCCCATTCTATTGCTAAAAACTGTTTTTTCTTTGTTCTTATTAGCAAATCTCTTGAATACATATGTTTGATCATGCCAATACTTCTGTTTTCTGCTGGCTTTTGCATGACCATGTACAATATGACATATTGTTTTGCTCCTTTTACATGGCAAATTGTTTCTTGCATCTGTCTATGCTGCAGGCTAGATTCATGCATATATTGAAGAAGCTTGGCCATTTGCAATTATTTCTTGCTTTTCTATTATGGCTTCTGTGTTCTGGCAGATTCTGTATTGCCACCAGATTTTCTGCTGCTGATTTTCTGTTTTGTGGATTTTTCCTTTGCTGTGGCAGATTTTCTTTGCCTCCTGTTTTCCTTGAGGAGCATTTCATGTCTTTGCATGTGCCTTTGTTTCTAACATTGCATGTGATATCTGGCTGCATTTCTGTATTTCCCACTTTAAACTATTTACCTTTGCAGGGCTATCCCACCATGGAGACCCCAAAGCATTGTTCAGAAGCCCTGCGCAGCTAGATCGACGCTCTGACACCCAAGGATCGAGAGCAGCTGATGATTTGGGGTATATCCTCCTCTCTTCTTAGCATCGCCAAGGTGGAGGTTAACTGGCATCTGCTATGCGCCGTTGCCCGCTTCTGGAAGCCTGCTTTGCATGTGTTTCGTTTTGGGCAGGTGGAACTAACTATCACGCTAGAGGAGGTCAAGTGTATCTGCGGCTTGACGCAATTTCTGCCTCCGCCTGTATTCTTCTGCCATGACAGTTACGTTCATGTCGTGAGCCGCCTTACGGGCAACTCCATGGAAGATTGCGAGAAGAGCATTATTTGCCGAGATGGGCCCACACCCATGGTTCGCCTGGATTTCTTCCACAACATGATTAATGCCCGTTCCTCGTATCCTTTCTGGCTCTACTGCTTTGTTTTGTGCTTCCTTGGGGAGCTAATTTTCAGCCATGGTCGGACAACTGTGGCCATTAAGGTGGCTGAAATTGCCTGGGCAGTAACTGTGTTTCAAATCGATCTGGCCCCCATTATCCTTGCTGAGACCTACATCAGTCTGGACCGGGCCTTGAAGCGCTCCCGCCACTTCTATGGATGTGGCGCTCTGGTGCAGGTAAACACCCTTCTTGCATTTCAGGTTATCTTGCAGGGCTTGCTAACCATGACTTCCTTTACTGTCAGGTGTGGTATGCTGTCCACATGGGAGTGATGATCATGCGTCCCCAGCCATGTATCTTTGAAGCCTATAGCCGCACCCACCATTCAAGGACGCTTCCAGGAGTCCCAAAGCTGTGCGACAAATTACAGAATCTCACAGCGGACGCAGTGACTTGGTGCATCCTAGCTCCAGCATCACGAACTTTCACAGCCTTCTTCAACACCACGGATATGAGGCTCGTGGTCCTTCCTGGCTTCTCTGGGGGCGTGGAATATCATCCAGTGAGGGTCCTTTGCCAATTCAGCCTTCGCCAGGATTCCATCGAGCAAAGCCCCTGCCCCGATCGCTATAAGAAATATGCTGCAGGTTCTACTGCCACCACTGCTGGACTAGCCCGAAGAATGCGTGATGGTGTCAGGTCTACCACCCTTGCTCTTACTGCTGGTTCTGGCTGCACAGCTGAGTATGAGGCAAAGATACAGGAGTCGTGGCCCCTGAACGAGATTCCGCCCAGTTGTACCAACTTTGCAGGGGCTAGCAGCTCAAAGAGGCCCCACCGAGACTAGATGATGATTGTACTGCTTAATAAAACTGGTCTCTGATGGTACTTGTTTTACTTGTCCAGAACTGCCATAATAATTTGCGTGCCCCTGATTACAAGCTTTCCACTTTAAGAAGTAATTATCATGACCCCTTCTTGAAATATTTGCCGTGCCATGACCAAGAAGGCCGCTGACATGCCCCTGGTCGAAAATGCGTGCAAAAAAAAAAAATGCTTTGTAAAATGAATGCAAATGCGTTGGACTAACATGTCCTTTAGCTAGATGTTATTTGACCAACAAGGCAGCCGACATGCCCCTGGTCAAAAATGCGTGCAAAAATGAATGCGAATGTGCCCTAACTAAATGCTGATATGACTCACAAGGCAGCTGACATGACTCACAAGGCAGCTGACATGCCCCTGGTCGAAATGCGAAATAAATAAAATGCATATGCAAAAATGGCAGGTTAATACATTGGTGCCCTCAGCGTCGGGGGAGCCCGTTTTGCCTGCGATAGGAGGTGTCACTGTCCTCGACTCACGTGATACTAATCTAAGTGCTTAGGTTATTTTGGTGGCTCTCACTCAGATAGTATGGGCTTCATGCCAAGTTTCTGGACCTTATATCTACTCTTTATAAGGAATTATTTTCTTTTCTCCCTCTTAGACATGCTCACATACCCTTTCCCTGCTTGGAGGCAGTACACCTATGCTAAAGGGGGTGGCTGCTGATTTCTCTTGCAAAAGGGGTGGCTAGTCCCTTAGAACTTGTGGGCTTAGAAGGTGTAATCTCCGACTCCGCTCCAAGTTATAGGGTGGGAATAGGATAGTTTGCATATCTCTCTCAGTGGAGCTGATTTCTGTCTGCGACTTCTTTCTTCTAATTTCTTTTGTGCTCCAAGGTCTATTTTTTCTTATCTCTCTTTTTCATTTCTCTCTCTAGACCTAACATTTTAACTCCCTCTGGAGGCATAAGTCCTAGGGAAACTTGTTCACTTCGTCCATAAATCTGAAAACACTCCCTCACACCCTAAGTCCCTAGGGTAGTAGCACATAGGGAGGACTGGACACATCTTGCAGGCAGGCTCCTAATTTCCTCATTGGGCAAATGGTGATATGCAATAAAAGTAAAAAAATATGCAAGACATGATGCAAGGCGTGGCTCACAGTGCAGGATGGGGAGTCACTGATAATACTTCTTTAAGTAGGAAGCGTTGACAGGCTCCGTTGGCTTCCTCTGGTCCATGTCTTCGAGCAGGACGGCGCCTCCAGATAGGGCTTCTTTTACCACAAAGGGTCCACGCCAGTTGGGCCTAAATTTTCCCCGCGTATCCGACAAGTGAATAGCACGCAAGACTAGGTCCCCCGGTTCAAAGCTTCTGGGGCAGACCTTCTTCTGATATGCTTGGGCCATTCTTTTCTGATAGCACTGGGCATGATGGAGGGCCTGCAATCTATGCTCATCAATTAAATCAAGCTGAACATTGCAATCCTGTATCCATTAAGCTTCATCTAGTTCTGCCTCCCTCAAGATCCTCAATGATGGAATCTCTACTTCAAAGGGAAGAACTGCCTCCCTGCCATACACTAATGAATAAGGCATTGCTCCGGTGGATGTGCGGATGGAGGTTCTATAAGCCCAGAGTGCGTAAGGCAGTTGCTCGTGCCAATCTTTGTGGGTTTCAGCCATTTTCTTCAAAATCTTCACCAAATTCTTGTTGGCTGATTCCATCGCTCCGTTCATCTGGGGTCGATAGGGGGAGGACCTGTGATGTCGGATTTTGCAACTCTGGAGGAAATCCTCAACCCTTTTCGCTATAAAGTTGGTGCCATTGTTTGAAATAATAGCGAAAGGAACCCCATATCTGGAGACAATATTGTTTCTGATAAATTTCTCTGTTATGGCCGCTGTGACTGTTTTGAATGATGCCGCCTCGACCCACTTGGTAAAATAATCGATGGCTACCAGAATATAACGGTGCCCATTTGATGCTGCAGGATGAATAGCCCCAATGACATCAATTCCCCAAGCTGAGAAAGGCCAGGGTGACAACATGTTGTGCAACTGCTGAGGGGGAGCGCGTATAAAATTGCCATGTATTTGGCAGTTGTGGCATCTTTTGACAAAATGGCAGTAGTCCGTCTCCATGGTAGACCAGAAGTATCCCTGCAACATTATATTCTTAGCAAGTAGGACCCCGTTCATGTGTGGCCCGCAGGTGCCTACATGGACTTTTAACATCAATATGTCTACTTCCTTCTTGTCCACACATCTAAGAAGCATCTGATTGTAAGACCTTCTGTACAACTGCCCGGCCCCCGAGCACATATTTGGAGGCTAACCGGGTTAGGGTCTTTTTGTCTAATGCAGAAATGTCAGGAGGGAAATTTCCAGACTCCAGAAAAGCTTTGATATCACTGTACCAGGGTAGCTCAGCAAATGATGGCTCCTCTTGGATATGCATGCAATGCGCTGGTTGCTCAATGCAGGTGACTGAAATGTCTATGGCCCGCGCCATTGGGAGTGACAGCCATGATGCCAAAGTTGCCAGGGCGTCGGCATATGCATTTTTAGCTTGTTTCATGAAGGAGAACTTGACGTTTTCAAATCCTTCAGTTAGCTTCAGCAAGTGTTCATGATACAATACGAGCTTCTGATCTTTAGTCCTCCAGTCACCGTTGACTTGGGAAATAATGAGCATGGCATCGCCGAATACATGGAGTTCTCGGGCGCCTTGGTCCTTTGCTATTTGCAACCCCAATATGCAGGCCTCATACTCGGCTTCATTGTTGGTGCATTCGAATGTCAGCTTCCTTGCAAAAGGCATAAGCTGTCCCTGTGGCGTGGCCAGGACTGCACCAATGCCTCTTCCTCGCCTGTTTACTGCACCATCAAAATATAGACACCACTGCTGTTCATTCTGGGGCCCCTCCAGCTCATCATCACCCATTGCAAATAAGATGTCCTCGTCTGGGAACTACGTCTGCAAGGGCTGGTATTCTGGCAAAGGCAGGTCGACTAAATGGTCTACCATGGCCTGTCCCTTCATGGACTTTTGTGTGACAAAGGTATATCGTATTGTGATAACATCACCTGCCATTGACACATCTGCCCACCAGAGCTGGCTTCTGGAACAGGAATTTGATCGGATCATGCCGACATAGCAGAAGGACTGGATACGCCATCATGTAATGCCGGAGGCGCTGAGTGACCCATACTAGGGATAGGCAGACTTTCTCAATTAGGCTGTATTTGACCTCGCAATCGTTGAACTTTTTGCTGAGGTAGTAAATAGCTTTCTCCTTACGCCCTGATTCATCATGCTGCCCCAGAACTACGCCCATGGAGTGCTGCGTTGTTGAGATATACAATAATAGAGGGCGCCCTGGTACGGGAGGAACTAACACTGGAGGCTTTACCAGTAACTGTTTAATTTTGTCAAAGGCCGCTTGACATTGATCGTTCCAGCAGATCTGAGCATTCTTCCTCAACAGCTTGAAAATAGGTTCACATATCGGTGTAAGCTGTGCAATAAATCTGCTGATATACTGTAGCCGACCTAACAAACCCCGGATTTCTTTCTCGGTGGTGGGAGGAGGCATGTCAATAATTGCTCGGGCTTTGTGAGGGTCCACTTCAATTCCCCTCTGACTGATAATATATCCCAGCAATTTTCCTGAGGAGACCCCAAATGCACATTTGTTGGGGTTTAGACGGAGCTTGTATTTACATAGGTGCTCAAACAATCTCTTCAAGCAAGCAAGATGATCTTCAGGCTCTTTTGACTTGGCAATCATATCGTCCACGTATACTTCTACCTCTTTATGCATAAGATCGTGGAACAATGCTGTCATGGCCCTCTGGTATGTTGCACCTGCGTTCTTTAGTCCGAATGGCATTACACGATAACAAAAGACTCCCCATGGAGTGATAAAGGACGTCTTTTCCATGTCTTCCTTAGCCATTCTGATCTTGTTGTATCCCGAGAACCTGTCCATGAATGACAACATCTTATGTCCTACGGTGTTGTCACTAGAATGTCAATGTGGGGAAGCGGGAAATCGTCTTTGGGGCTTGCCTTGTTGAGATCCCGATAATCAATGCACATGCGAACCCGCCCATCTTTCTTCGGCACTAGCACCACATTGGCGAGCCACTCGGGATATAATACAACTTTGAGGAAATTCACCTTGTATTGTTTCATAATTTCCTCCTTCAGCTTTAAGAGCCACTCGGGCTGCCAT
>JAMKQA010019221.1:0-10003 GCA_024699735.1 Posidonia australis
TCACCCGTTTCACCCGTTAACCCTACCCATCACCCGTTATTCTAATGGGTAGTGGGTAGGGTAGCGGCTAGAATTTTGTAAGACGGGTATTAACCCGACCCATTACCCGCTAAGAAAGGACGGGTTAGGATTAGGGTAGACCTCTAACCCGATCCAACCTGACCCATTTACAGCCCTAGGTCCCACACTAATCCACACACAAGCCTACAAACACAGTGCCACAATGCATAGTGTCAACCACACATAGAGACATGCAAACAGAAGTTGACCCACGAGGCTCGAACCCAAAATCACAAAATCACACCAACGGGCCTCAGAACAGTAACACCTGTCTAGGAATAAATTCATTAAATGTAAATAATTACAAAATAAATTTACAGGTGTTACACCAGTGCTGATGGCTAGCGAGGGTGACTAGTGTGGGTCACTAGTGCAGCTCCCCTGAGTCAATAGCAGCTGCTGATGGATTTGTTGGCCCTTTCACATTTCGACCACCGATTCCTCGCTTCCTATTGACTCGCATGGATCTAAGTAAGTCCCTTTACATTGTTAGACCATCATACCCCTCATCTCAGTCCTAAACCCAATCCAATCCTTTGTTAATCAATCTCAACCCTCCATTTCCATTCAGTTATACATCCACACCTCTCATGCATTTTCACCTCCTATTTAATCTCTCCCACCCCATCCATGATGAGGTTGTCAAACCATAAGCCAACTTTGCCGATAAGAAAGCCTCCGACAGCACCACATCCTCCTCTCGTCACCGACCACCGCATCCACCACATCTCCGGCCACACATAGCATTCCCTTGCATTTCCAAGCCTCTACACCACCCTCTCTTCCTTGAAAACCCATAGCCATTGCATCCATAAGCTTGCATTATCACCTATAGCCACCAAACATTACAGCCAACACACAATAACATACTTGGCCAAGCACCACCGTTGCTAGCCACATGCACCACAGCCAAGCATCCACACAGCACTTCTATCATTCCCAAGCCTTGTATAACCCCAACAAGCACCTCCAGCATCTCCTTTAATCATCCCCAATGTTCAGCAATTGAGCCTCTTCTACCCTATGGTCGCCAAGCTATGCTGTCTTGGAGTTGAGCTGTCGCAAGTCATCGTTCCAAGGAGGGACAATCGAGAGCACGACGTAGGTAAGCATCCATGCATATAGCTTAGTTCTTTCCTCCTCCAACTCGTCGATGTTTCTTGATGTCAATTCACCCATGCTTGCCTGAGTTTTTACCACCATGCATTCTATGGTTCGCCAATGATGGGTCCTCTACCGGTGTTAAGCTGTCGGCCCTTGAGCACGAGGTGTGACCCATCTAGGCCTGCCTCCTCCTTCCCCTTTATCCTCTAAGAAACTCCATGGTGTCCTCTTGCACTCACGACCTCTTCCATGGTTGGCTAAGCATGAGAACTTTGATGTGGCTCAACAAGGACGAGGAGGAGCTGCATTTAATTTACTCTACATCTACATTGCATGTTCCTCTATCCTCATGCTTCCTCCACCCTCTAATGATGTCAGAAAAGCTCCCTTGAATGTGTGGCCTGATCCCATGGTCGTGAGGGATGACAAAACCCAACCACTAGTGAGGGAGGTGGGGAGAAATGTACATTCTTCCTTGGTCTTTGTTTAATCTTTAAAAGTGTTTGTTATTGCTTGTGCTTGCTTTCCCCTGCATCGAATTAGAGGTTTTCATTGATTTATTTTATCATCATACAATGAAAAGCTTGTTGCATGCTCTATAAAACTGTGAGCATGAGTCATCGACGTGGGCTACAACCACAAGACACCTGCACGAGTAGTCAACGTGGATGACCAATGCAAATCGCTAGTTCTAAAGCAAGCAGTAAGGCTGAGCACACACTTGCATGCATTTCTTACTTCGATCTTGGTTTTCAAGCACTTTGATATGTTTTTCCTGCATATTTTATCTACACTCTTGCATGGCATTTGGCATCGCATGATTTCGCACATGTTATGGCATTTGATATTCATCCATTATGGCAATGATGCTTACTATTTGGAGTTTTAGAAACCAAACACGATGATCAAGCGTACATCCCTAAGGGATTATACCAATGTGATTCTTATGCATGAGTACCCTGGTTCAAAACACATATAGCATGGTTGAGCACTAAGATTGCATGATTTACCACATGATTTCTTTCCGACATGTTTTACTCACTTTGGCATGACATCAAGCATCCATCTCTAGGCATTCATTAAGGAGCAAGCATTTATTTGCTTAGCCACACATGCAAGCGATTTAGCTAAGAAAGATTGACTCATCAAGCGTATGGGGGTGCCTAACACTTTCCCTATACATAACAGGAGTCCTTGCCCATTCTTTGGCATGTAATGACCTATGTATCATATCCATTGGCACAGAACATTGCATGTTTTTTTATCTGCATTCTTGCATTGCTTTGTTGCATTTTCCTCACACAGGTTTCCTCGTCTTTTGTATTCAAATAGACTAGGTGGTGACTCTATTTCCTTATCTTTTTTATTGTTTTGCTTGCACTTTAGTGTTTTCGAGTCAAGTATCCTTCTTCGAATTCACCATCTCACTATGACCTTATCGGTTTGTGCGTTTAGCCTTTTGTGCCTCACATGAGCAATTGTTGACATGGTCACACTATCACCTCGCTAAATCTATAGCAAGGAAATAGTGAAGATATTTCCATGATAAATCCTCACCATAATATGGCAAGGACATATCATCACTATGTCCTCACTATTTGTTCTCGTTAAAAGTTTGCAAAGATGTGTCCTCACTGTCCTCACGATGTGTCGTCACGAAATACAAAATTTCTAGTCGTGTCAAACATATCTCATATAAGTAGTTAATTCTAGAAATCATATCTCATGTCATACAGAAATCAATCAAAATAGATTCTAGAAATTATATCTCACGTCATACACTAATGTTATGTAAATTCATATAAGCAATCAATTCTTCTCATTTGCTAGAAATCATGTATCAGCAATCATATCTCACTTTACTTAAATCATGCCTCATGTAAATAGCAATTATATCTTATTTGAATTAAATCATGTCTCATGTAAATAATAATCATATCTCATTTGACTTAAATCATGTCTCATGTAAACAAAAATCAAATCTCACTTGTCTTAAATCAAGTCTTATGTTATCAAAATCATATCACATAAAAATTAAATAATGTCTCATGTTATGCACATTCATATCATATAAAATAATCTTATGCATGAGAGAAACATCGTATGCAATTTGATCATGTTATGCACATTCATACAATCTTATGCACACTCATGTTATGCACATATAAATTAAATCATGCACATTTATATCACACAAATAGTCTTAGATAAAAGAGAAATCATACTTCTCGTAATTTGCTTCCCAATGTCTTTAAACGACGATGTCCTTTTAGTTTAAGCTAGAAGCTTCTCTTCATCTGTTTTAATATGAGAAAAACAAATCGATTGAAACTTAATGGATTGTTATAGACTGTCATAGAAAAGGCCACATCACTAGTACTTGAGGAGCTTGTTAAGATCAATCATTTTCACCTTGTGTCTTAATATTTCGCACCTTCAGACTATTAGTTTCTGATCACTTGGTGTCAAGCAACTTCTAGCTTAACCATTCCACATAATCATTTATTTATCAAACTATTCAATCTAAAGGAGTAGCTATATGCAAGAAAGTTTTCCTGCTGATCTCATGGATAACAAATAATTTGATCAAGAGTTTTCCTACTGATCTCATGGATTGCAAATAATTTGGTCAAGACATTCAGTTTTTCATTATTGGTGCTAGCAGTAACCTTTGGTAATTGATAAGGATGTCAAATTCAATACACCTTGTATATAGAACTTTGCCATTAAACAACACAAGATTAATATGTTTTAATTGAAAATTTATTTTAGCTATTTTTCAAGCATAAATTCCAAATCCATTGATGTCTAAAGAAAATTAAGATGTGTCTCACACCTTAGTGATAATAGAGAAGCGACGTAAAGAGAGGTAACATTGGCAGCAAGGGTGTGGAGAGATGGCAGTAGCAAAGAAATGGAATGGGTTGAGAGAGGGCATGAGAAGGTGGTTGAGAGTTGCAAGTACCTATAATGAAAAAAAAAAAAAAGAGAGTGCATGAGAGGGATCCTCATAAAGGTCAATAGTTGTAAGATGTCAACAGTTGCGAGAGAGAGAGAGAGAAGGCATGAGAGGGATCCTCTTGGAGGTACTGTTGTAAGAAGGAGAGAGAGATGTGAAGTGAGAGGTCTAGGTTAAAGAGAGGACTAGGATTTTGCTATAGTTTTAAGGTGGTCGATGTCTAGGGATTTTGTTGTGAAGGTGGGGTGGTGTGAAAGTAGTCGATGGCTAAGGATTTCATTTTGTTTTGAAAGAGAAAAAGGAGATTTATGGGAAGGTCAAAATTAGAATGTAAAAAAGACCATGGCCCTTTCTTACAAAAAAATAACTAACCTTATGTTGCTGATAGCATGTAACAATCCCCAAGTCACTACCACTCAACTTAACTACACAATTTCAATTTTTCTTTTTATCTTTTTATTACAATTAAAATTATGCTAATTACACATCTAGGTTTAAGTACACTCAACAAAGATAAATCTAATAAACAACAGACAGAATCCATGATGTGTGCTAGCGTGACTTCTTTTATATGCATTAGTTAAAACTAGCTCCTATTCTACACCTACCAAAATAGAAATCAAAAGCATACATGAGTAGCCACTCAAAACGGTCACCCAGCACACACCCCACCTAATAACTTGGCATACCCCACTGAGGAAGCAGGCATAACTACGCCCTACACAAATAAGCATAGGCATCCCTCTTGGATGCTGCCACACCAAACCCTTGCAATCTACTACTATCCGGTAGGCAGCAAAACCTTAAAACCATTCCTTTTAAAACAACTCGTTTCTTTTCTTTTTCAAAACCATATGTATGCTCTTTAAAATCCTTTTATATACACTTGAAATGGCCACCCCTGCCAAATCAAGCCCAAAAGCCACACAAGCTGATCCCACACACTCTTTACACAGACCAAACAACTAACGGTGTCTGAGTGCTCTCTATAGCATCCAGAACACCCACGACAATCTCAAAACACAAGCTATAGGGCCTCTACCTTGCACACCACAGTCCCCTTTGGAACCAAACAACAACACTAAAGTCATTGAGCCACTGCTCCCAAAACACAATGCCACACTAGCGCAAACCAACACCACCTAGGTGCAACACTACGGTCTCCTCTAGACCAAAACCACTGAATCACTATGCCAAAATACCATGCCACACATTAGGAGTGTCTGAGTTCAAGAGCACCTCACTCAACTCACAACAACAACACAAGAAAAACACTCAACACATCAACAATAACACCTCCTAGGGATAAAGACCACCCAAGAAAAGCCATATCACATGTGAACCTCACCCTGAGCAGATAGCTCGCAATTGTAGAGGCATGCCCCCTTCCTAAGATCAATCGTACACTTAAAGTATCTTGGTCACACCACAAACAATGCCCAGAACTCTAAGTTCTAGAGCTAAGGTGTAAGACAACTACTGGCTCGAGTCCCTCAGGAGTACAGTCAGATCAGAGTCAAACACTCACACAATGCAACTGAATATCTCAATCAGTGCACTACACACTACCAAAAATCCTAGGGTTAATCATTAGCCCTAGTATCCACTCTAAACCATTAAGGGGAAGACTTATTATTTCTAAGTTATATTCTCTTTTATCTAACCACACCCTAAGTGAAATCTTACTAACTCATTTTAGGCAAACTCTACAATCCTTCTAATGATTATCCTAGTTATTTATGCCATATAATTATCTCCCTAGGATTTATATAAATAAATAAATATATATATATATATATATATATATATCAAAAACATAAAACACTTTAATACAGGATCAGAGCTTGGATAGGTAGACCGAAGTGGAACAGTCAACCAAACTTGAGCTCAGAACACCAAATCAGCAGATTGAAAACCACACGGTCGACCAAAATTCCTTGCTTCAACAGACCGAAAACGACGGATCTATCGAACACGGAACTCTGTCAACACCCAAGACTTTCATAACGGTAGACCAAATGAATTCAATAAACCAAACCAGGGGTCAAGGAGACATTCTGATAGTCCAACGGCATATCGAACAAAAACAATATGTCGAACTAGTGATCTACCACCAAAGCATGCTAGAGAACCATTACAAGTCAAAGCAAACCCTCAAAACTCCCATGAGGGCTAGCATAGAACCACAAGCACACAATACCAAGAAGGCCAGAAACCCACTAACCTAGACGTAGAAAGCTGTAAAAGCTGCATTTCCCACTAAACACAGGGGACTCAACATCTAACGGCCTAAAACTCTATTAAAATCTTTGGCCAAAAACTACATCCAAATCTAGGTCATTACATCCTAACACCCATAAATGAATTTTATCGCCAAAATTCTCAAGGTGAAACACCAAGGGCACCAAATTAGGATGTCAAATCCATGACCCTAGACAACCAACATAACGGTGTCATGCTTAACTTACAACCCATAGGAGAAATCTATGCTTTACAAAGCCATTTCTCCCTACTTAGGTCTAGAGCGACACCAAGGACTCTGCTCTCCTTGAATTCAAATACAACTAAATCCCTAAGTGAAGTCCCTTCTAGGCAGAATATCTCCACTCAAAGGCTCCAAAATAGTGTCTTCCTAAGTCACGAACCATCTTGAGCACCTCTAGAGACACACAAACCACGGGATTGACCAGGTGCAATTAGTTCTCATCGGCATCTAATGCTCAACCTGGTCAGAGCCACTCCAAACTTCACATCCCATGCTCAGTAACACCTCTCATCACCTTGGAAAACCTCCTCTAATCCAAGGTACAAGAGAAATCTGGTTAGTGAGACACAGTAATGTTCTTTACAAATCTGGAATGCACTAACAGACTAGCTAATTAAGTGCTATCTGCCTCCAAGAATTGCTTCCCATACTGGCACTCCATCGGATCTAGAGCAAAACCTCTACTGTGGCCAATATCAATCACATGGGTGAATAGTTCCTCTTGTGATTTCCCTCAACTGATAGGAACCACAATCACCATGTTGCCTTACTACAATCGGAACTTATCCTGACCAAAGGATATTGGTAAAACTCATCATAACTCGTTGCAACGACAACCTTGCAGGTCTAGACGTGAGACTGCTAAATGACACTTAAACTACTTATTAAGCATGAAGCTCATGTCAAAACTCTTACAATCCAAAGTCCAGGGCTACAAGAGTCACTGTTTCCATTGAAACAACCCACCAATGGTAAGGACCACTCAGGAGTCAAACTCAATCGGATCTCCAAACCAAACAACCTCCCAACAGGAGTATTCAAACCAACTCGAGTTGCTCCTCCTCCCTGGTAAACCACTACGTGGGGTCACTATCTCGAAGATGCTTTACTAGATCCCCAAGAATAATTCACCAAGGCCAGGTAACAACTAATTAAAGGAAAACACATGGGATTACGCCTAACACCTTGACCTATAGTGCCACCAAACGAGATGGGTAGCAAACTCCATTTGACTCACTCCATCTCCACCACAAAACCCAAAGAATCCAAGCAACCATAGGAGAGAAGAGATCTCTATAGATCAAACAGCATCACGCCATTCGACCCACTAGCAAGCAAGAAAACAACTGGGCATCTCCAACAAGATACTCCAAAGGAAACATGAGAGAGATGAATCTCCACCACCTAGATAGCACCAAACCATCTGAGCCACAATCAACCAAGCCAACTGGATAACCAAACAAGATACCTCAAACAACACACCACCACCAACACATTGGACTAGGCTACTCCTCAGCCAAGCCTGCGTGATACCAATGCATGACATGACTGCACGACACCAATGCGCGACATGACTATGTGACACCAATGCGCGATTCCATGCACATCACCTCCCAAATAACCCTGTCCTTAAACCAAATATTTGGAAGAAACAACCCAAACTTGGGGGTTCATCAGAGCCACCCAAAACGACAACATAGACGTCTAAGGACCCACTGAGTCACCTAGAACAACAACACACATCTGGGGATCCATCGAGTCACCCATCTAGGGACC
Source organism: Posidonia australis (assembly GCA_024699735.1). Lineage (NCBI taxonomy): Eukaryota > Viridiplantae > Streptophyta > Magnoliopsida > Alismatales > Posidoniaceae > Posidonia > Posidonia australis. The sequence goes on from JAMKQA010019221.1 coordinate 8,166, forward strand.
CACTAAGTTACTTAGAGATGACAACAGACATCTGGGGACCCACTATGTCACCCAGAGACGACAACAAGCATCTAGGGACCCACTTAGAGACGATAATAGACTTCTAGGGACCCAATAAGTCACCTAGAGGCGACAACAAACATCTGGGGACCCACCAAGTCACCCAAAAACCACAATAGGATGGGACTCAGAGCATCCCCTGCACCCACCACAAATACAACAACAACCATACATTTAGGAAATGTCACACTTCACCTAGATAGACAATAGGAGGACGGAGTTGCAAGCATCCTCCCACACCAACACCAAAACCTACAAAGGTCAAACAATAGATGACAACCAACAAACAACAAACACGAGCAAGAATAAGTAGTAGACAATCAAACAGACAAATAAAACACAAGCAGCAACAATCATGGAAGATACACCAAAGGTAGACAACTGTTGTACCCTATCCTCTACAACAAAATACCAAATAGTCTAGCATTGGGTGGTGGCTAACCCCCTTAAAGGGAAACACATCCTCCGGTCAACTGACATGGGGTGCCTAAACCCTTAAAGGAAACAAGGCACCTCCCCTCGCAATGTCCTACTTTCTCGCAGTCGTAGCATGCCAAACAAACCAGTACTTACGGTAAATGTGCACAACTTCTAGGCAACACGACTCATCTGGCCTCACACATCATAAGGTCTCCTACCCTACATGTTAGTGCTGAGTCTTGTCTAGAAAAACAACTACCACTACTCCAACAGGCAACACAGCGCCTTAGCCATACAAATACGTGGGCAACACCAACCACTACATTCTACAGGTTGAGGAACCCAAGTGAACCACTCCAAACGAGCGAACGTAACTTCGCACTCCACTCCCACTATCATCTCAAAGTAGTTCCACTAAGTCGGTGATCTCAAGAAATCCAACCACTGGGAAACCTTCCAATAATGAATCAATGTCCATCTCCAATCGAGAATGCAGACTGTCACTCCCCAGATTTCTTGTGGACCTTCACAAAATATCCTCGCCAAAACTAAAGCCGAAGCCAAAGACACTCCTCAACTCCATAAGCAAGAAAAATTTTAAAAAAAATCGAAGTGTAAGAATGTATGACATGCAATTCTAAGGAATCATCTGATTAGACATCCTTAGAGTAATACTCCTAAGTGGACCTATGCTCTGATACAAATTAAACAACTCCAACTAAACGATCCCTAAGTTGCTACCACTTAACCTAACTACACAATTTAAATTATTTTAATCTTTTATTACAATTAAAATTATGCTAATTACATAGTTAGGTCTAAGTACATTCAATAGAGATAAATCTAATAAACAACAGATATAAAACTAAACTAAAAACACATCAGAATTCGTGATATGTGGCAGCATGACTTTTCTATATGTACTAGCTAAAACCAGCTCCTATCCTGCACCTATCAAAACAAAAATCAAAAGCATACGTGAGTTACCACTCAAAACGGTCATCGAGTACACATCCCACCTAACAACTCAGCACACCCTACTGAGGAAGTAGACAAACCTACGTGCTACACAAATAAGCACAGGCATCCCATGTAACATCAAGGCTTGATTATCCATTTTTTTATAATAAACCATGTATTATTTGTTGTAAATATGTCTTGAATTATATCTTTGTTTAGGGTTAGTTTGGTCATTTGACCAGTTAGGTGCACTAGTATTTAAGAAGGCTAAGGCACAGAATATGTAACCTCTTTGGCATAATGTAGCCCTATTTTGTCTCCATCTGTGTGGAGAGAACTCCTCCCTCTTCTCTCCATATCTAGGGTTTCATGTGAGGTTCGTCTGTGGGGGAGGGTTT
>JAMKQA010019222.1:0-12785 GCA_024699735.1 Posidonia australis
AAAGGATCACCTTCTATACAAAGGGACCCATATACCATAGAATGGGGGCAGTTGGGTATGGGGTGGGGCCAACACTTGAAAACTTTTCAGTGGATCGCTACCATATACCATATATCATCTTTCGCGAATACATAGAAATTTTTGTGCAAGTGACGTTCGCAACTACTTGGAAACTTTTCACGCATACGAGTGCATGTGACGTTCGCTACTACTTGGAAGCTTTTCACGCATACGTGTGCATGTGACGTTCACGACTACTTGGAAACATTTCACGCATACGTGCGCATAAGCCACATGCACATGTGCATGTCACGTCGTCCACGACACGCACCAAGGCGTTGTGCCTCCAACACATGAATGCAGCGTACCAGTGGTCTTGCAGTGCGAGTCGGGCAACGCATGAGTGCACCAAAGGTCGTGCATTGCACTGCGTGCACTTACCCCCGTGTTGTGCGCCGCTAGGCACGCGTGTGCAAGAACGCACGTACAGTGAACGTGCATGCGTGCAAAAAAGGTCGTGCAATGCAACGCACGCAAAGACACCCGTGCTGTGCGCCGCGCAACGCGCGCGTGCACCAATAGCCGAGCAATGAACCGCACGTACAAGGAGCAAAGTGTGAGTCGCGCAACGCAGGCGTGCAAGAACGCACGTGCAGCGCTCCATGCGCATTCGTGAACCAACGCGCCTGCACCAAATGTCGTGCAGTGCGTCGCGTAGCGCGCGCGTGCACCAATGCACCACATGTGTCATGCGCCACGGGTGTGGTACTAGAGCACGCGTCGCACACTGGTCGCACTAGCACCCGCGCACGTGCATAGAGCACGCGTGCACCAGCGGTCGCGCAACGCAGGCGTGCAAGAACGCACGTACAGTGAACGCGCGCGCATGCACCAAAGGTCGTGCAATGCGTCGCGCGCAAACACCCCCGTGCTGTGAGCCGTGCAATGCGTGCGTGCACCAACAGATTGCAATGAACCGCGCGTGCAAGAAGCAAAATTTGAGTCGTGCAACGTGGGCGTGCAAGAACGCACGTGCAGCATTCTGCGTGCGTTCGTGAACCAGCGCGCCTGCACCAAAGGTCGTGCAGTGCGCCGTGCAGCACGCGCGTGCACTGACGCAGCACATGTGTCTTGCACCACGGGCGTGGTACTCGAGTGCGCGTCGCGCACAGGACGCGCTGGTACCCGCACACGTGCACAGAGTGCGCGTGCACCAGCGGACAACCACATGAAAGCACCGTGCCACGCACGTGCACGCCGGCGAGTTGGGAGGGGTTACACGACTTGGTGCGTCCAGGAACGCACGCATAGCTCTCCACGCGCGTGCACCAGCGGTCAAGCAGTGCGAGTCGCGCAACGTGCGCGTGCATCAAAGGACGTCCATTGCGCTGCGCCCACTTACCCCTGTGTTGTGCGCCGCTAGGCGCACGAGTGCTAGAACGCACGTGTAGTGAATGCGCGTGCGTGCACCGAAGGACCCCCGTCCTGTGCGTCACGCAACGCGAGCATGGACCAACAGCCGTGTAGTGAACCGCGCGTGCGAGGAGCTAAGTGTGAGGTCGAATTAGGATTTTCGCTTATTCTCCCGAGAAGGGGAATAGTCCATCGGAAATTTGAAGAAAAAAGGATCACCTTCTATACAAAGGGACCCATATACCATAGAATGGGGGCAGTTGGGTATGGGGTGGGGCCAACACTTGAAAACTTTTCAGTGGATCGCAACCATATACCATATATCATCTTTTGTGAATACATAGAAATTTTTGTGCAAATGACGTTCGCTACTACTTGGAAGATTTTCACGCATACGAGTGCATGTGATGTTCGCTACTACTTGGAAACTTTTCACGCATACGTGTGCAGGTGACGTTCACGACTACTTGGAAACATTTCACGCATACGTGCGCATACGCCACATGCACTTGTGCATGTCACGTCGTCCACGACACGCACAAAGGCGTTGTGCCACCAACACTTGAATGCAGCGCACCAGCGAGTCGCACCAGCGGTCCTACAGTGCGAGTCAGGCAACATGTGAGTGCACCAAAGGCCGTGCATTGCGCTGCGCGCACTTACCCCCGTGTTGTGCACCGCTAGGCGCGCGCGTGCAAGAATGCACGTACAGTGAACACACACGCGTGCAAAACAGGTCGCGCAATGCACCGCGCGTAAAGACCCACGTGCTGTACGCCGTGCAATGCACGCGTGCACCAACAGCCGTGCAATGAACAGCGCGTGCAAGGAGCAAAGTGTGAGTCGCGCAACGCAGGCGTGCAAGAACGCACGTGCAGTGCTCCGTGCGTGTTCGTGAACCAGCGTGCCTGCACCAAAGGTCGTGCAGTGCGTCGCGCAGCGCGCGCGTGCACCAATGCACCACATGTGTCGTGCGCCACGGGTGTGGTACTCAAGCGCGCGTCGCGCACAGGACGCACTGGAACCCACGCGCGTGCACAGAGCGCTCGTGCACCAGTGGTTGAGCCACAACCACTTGAAAGCACCGTGCCACTCACACGCACGCTAGTGAGTAGGGAGGCGTTCCACGACTTGGTGCGTGAAGGAACGCACGCACAGATCTCCGCACGCGTGCAAGAATGCACGTACAGTGAACGCGCGCGCGTGCACCATAGTTCGTGCAATGAGCCGTACGTAAACACCCCCTTGCTGTGCACCGTGCAACGCGCACGTGCACCAACAGCGTGCAATGAACTGCACGTGCAAGGCACAAAATTTGAGTCGCGCAACGCGGGCGTGCAAGAACGCACGTGCAGCATTCCACGTGCGTTCGTGAACCAGCGTTCCTGCACCAAATGTCGTGCAGTGCGCCGTGCAGCGCGCGCGTGCAGCAACGCAGCACATGTGTCGTGCGCCACGGGCGTGGTACTCGAGTGCGCGTCGTGCACAGGACGCATTGGTACCCGCACACGTGCACAGAGTGCGCGTGCACCAGCGCACAACCACTTGAAAGCACCGTGCCACCCATGCGCACGCCGATGAGTAGGGAGGGGTTACTCAACTTGGAGTGTCCAGGAACGCACGCACAGCTCTCCGTGCACGTGCACCAGCGGTTGAGCAGAGCGAGTCGCGCAACGCGCACGTGCATCAAAGGACGTCCATTGCGCTGCACGCACTTACCCCTGTTTTGTGCGCCGCTAGGTGCGCACGTGCACCAAAGGTCGTGCATTGCCCCCGTGCGCAAGGACCCCCGTGTTGTGCGTCGCGCAACGCACACGTGCACCAATAGCCGTGCAGTGAACCGCGCGTGCGAGGAGCTAAGTGTGAGTCGCGCAACGCGCGCGTGCAAGAACGCACGTACCGCACTCCGCGCGCGTTCGTGAACGTGCGCGCCTACACCAAAGGTCGTGCAGTGCGCCGCGCAGCGCGCACGTGCACTAGGCCGTGCAATGCGCCGCGGGTGCAAGGAGCGTAGTGCGAGTCGCGCAACGCGCACGTGCACCAAAGGTCGTGCAGTGAGCCGCGCGCAGTCGCACAACGTGCGCGTGCAGTGCTCCGCGCGCGTTCACGAAAGTGCGTATGTGCACCACAGGTCGTGCAATGCACCTAGCAAACTTACCCCCGCACTGTGCACCACGCCGCGCGTACACAAACGTGCAAGTCTCGTGGGCAAGCTTGTGGTGCATGCGTCCTGTGTGCCACCAACTGCTATTATGAGGTTGTGCCCAAACTCGTGCGCTGTGCGCGAGTCATCCATTCTACGCATACGTGTGCACGTGCACTTGTGCATGTGACGTTCGCGACATCTTGGATACATTTCACGCATGCGTGTGCACACGCTGCGCATACGTGACGTGCACTTGTGCATGTCACGTCGTCCATGACACGCACGAAGGCGTTGTGCCACGAACACTTGAATGCATCGTGCTACCCATGCGCACGCCGACGAGTTTGGATGGGTTCCACGACTTGGTGCGTGCAAGTGCGCTGTGGCAACACCCGCGTGCACCAGTGCCCATGCAATGCGCTGCGCAGTGCGAGCATGCACCGATGGTCGTGCAGTGCGCCGCGCGCACTTAACCCATGCTGTGCGCTGCTCCGCGCGTGCCAGCATGAACGCACGTACAGTGCTCCGCACGCGTTGACGAAAGTGTGCACGTGCACTTACCCCCGTGCTGTGCACCGCGTCGCGCCTCACAAACGTGCAAGTCCCGTGGGCAAGCTAGTGGTGCATGCATCCTGTGTTGCACACGCTGCGTTACGCTAGTACGCCACCAAATGCTATTGTACGGTTGTGCCCAAACTTGTGCATGTGACGTTCGCGACAACTTGGATACTTTTCACGCATGCGTGTGCACGTGACGTTCGCGACTATTGCAAACATTTCACGCATACGTGTGCACACGCCACGCATACGCCACGTGCACTTGTGCATGTCACGTCGTCCATGACACGCACGAAGGCGTTGTGCCACCAACACTTGAATGCGTCGTGCTACCCATGCGCACGCTGACGATTAGGGAGGGGTTCCACGACTTGGTGCGTGCAAGTGCCGTGTGGCAACACATGCGTGCACCAGCGCCCGTGCAATGCGCTACGCAGCACACACGTGCGCCGAAGGTCATGCAGTGCGCCGCGCAGAGTTACCCCCGTGCTGTGCACTACGCCTACACAAACGTGCAAGTCTCGTGGGAAAGCTTGTGGTGCATGCATGCTGTGTTGCACACGCAGCGTTATGCTAGTGCGCCACCAAATGCTACTGTGAGGTAGTGCCCAAACTCGTGCGTTGTGCAGGGGTCATCCATTCTACACATATGTGTGCACGTGCACTAGTGCATGTGACGTTCGCGACAACTTCGATAGTTTTCACGCATACGTGTGCACACGCTACGCATACGCGACGTGCACTTGTGCATGTCACGTCGTTCATGACACACACGAAGGCGTTGCGCCACCAACGCTTGAATGCATCGTGCTACCCATGCACACGCCGATGAGTAGGGAGGGGTTCCACGACATGGTGCGTGCAAGTGCCCTGTGGCAACACCCGCGTGCAAGAACACACGCGTGCACCAGCGCCCGTGCAATGATTTCAAGTTGGGCAAGGGCAACACTTGGCCTCCATCGTGCGCCCACCGCTCTACGCACTTGCCTAGGTTTTGGGGACGACGTGCGAGAGTTTGGGTGCGTTTCGGTGGATTTCGGGGTCGTTTCGAGAAAATGGCCGGGTGGACGGGAGCTGGGCACGACACTTTCTACAACAGGATCAAAGTTCTGCTGTATATTAGGGGGTAGTGGGGTGTTGGCGTGCCCGGGCGCCCGGTGCTGGGTCGCGCCAACCGTGTCGTGTGGATGCACCCTAGCCAGTGGTCGGTCCAAGTCCCCCTTTGGACACCAATGGACATGTGAAAGCGAGGGGCATCCGTTGGTGCGTCGGTCGCGCCAAGTGCCGCACACATGCTCACAGCGCACTGGAGGCATTGGTACCCGCACACGTGCATGCTTGAACCAACGCATGGTGACCCACGTGCAGTGGGCCACGCGTCCAATAGCATGGCGCGAGTCGCGCATGGCGCACGTGCAAGAACACACGTACGGCGCGATGCACGCGTGCCGTGCAGTCAAGTTGGGCAAGCATGACACTTGGCCTCCGCCGTGCGCCCACCTCTCTACGCACTTGCTCTAGGCTATTTGGACAATGAACGAGAGTTTGGGTGCGTTTCGGTGGATTTCGGGGTCGTTTCGAGAAAATGGCCGAGTGAACGGGAGCTGGGCGCCCAAGCCAGTGGTCGGTCCAAGGCCCCCTTTGGACACCACTAGACGTGGAAAAGTGAAGGGCATCCAATGGTGCGTCGAGGCGGGCGAGTGCCTAGGTGGTGCCCCGTGCTGTGCACGCGCTCACGGTGAACCACGCCTGTGGTGAGCAGTCCTCGCTGCAAGGTAGTGGCACTAGTGCCCGCTGACGTACCTAGCGTCGCGCATGTGCGTGCGTGCACCAGTGCACGTACAGTGCACCTCAGGAGCAATGACCCAGGTGCATGCGTGTGCGAAGGTCGGCGCGCGAACGACACACTTGCAGAGTGCCGCGCGTGCTCAGAGCGAGGCGTGAGTCACGTAACGTGCGCGGGAGCACCAACGCACGGGCAGCGCGTGAGTGAACATGCCGTCGTGCACCGACTTCAGCGCTGTGCAACGTGCACGCGTGAGCTATGCACTTAGCACTTTGCACGCGTTAACTCTTGGCCTCCGTCGTGTGCCCCCCACTTTGTGCACTTGCCCTAGGCCTTGGGGGCGATGCACGAGAGTTTGGGTGCGTTTCGGTGGATTTCGGGGTCGTTTCGAGAAAATGGCCAAGTGAACGGGAGCTGGGCACAGCACTTTCTGCAACAGGATCAAAGTTCTACTGTATATTACGAGGTAGTGGGGTGTTGGCGTGTCCGGGCGCCTGGTGCCGGGTCGTGCCAACCGTGTCATGTGGATGCACCCTTGCCAGTGGTCAGTCCAAGGCCCCCGTTGGACACCATTGGACGTGGAAAAGTGAAGGGCATCGAATGGTGCATCGACGCGGGCGAGTGCCTTGGTGCCGCCCCGTGCTGTGCACTCATTCACGGCGAACCATGCGTGCGGCGAGCAATCCTCGTTGCAAGATAGTGGCACTAGTGCCCACTGACGTGCCGAGCGTCGCGCACGTGCGTGCGTGCACCAGTGCACGTACTGTGCACCTCGCGCACAGTGACCCACGTGCAGTAAGATGTGCGTGCATAGGACAGGCGCGAGTAGCACATGGCACATGTGTAGGAACGCATGTACGACGCGTAGCGCGTGCACGCTTGCACGGAGTGCAACGTGCCCGTGCGAACAACGCACTTTGCACGCTTTCACGCGTTAACTCTTGGCCTCCGTCGTGCGCCCCCCACTTTGTGCACTTGCCCTAGGCTTTGGGGGCGATGCATGATAGTTTGGGTGCGTTTCGGTGGATTTCGGGGTCGTTTCGAGAAAATGGCCGAGTGAACGGGAGCTGGGCACGGCACCTTCTGCAATAGGATCAAAGTTCTTCTGTATATTAGGGGGTAGTGGGGTGTTGGCGTGCCCGGGCGCCCGGTGCCGGGTGGCGTCAACCGTGTCGTGTGGATGCACCCTTGCTAATGGTCGGTCCAAGGCCCCCTTTGGACACCTTTGGACGTTGAAAAGCGAAGGGCATCCAATGGTGCGTCGATGCGGGCAAGTGCCTTGGCGGTACCCCATGCTGTGCACGCGCTCACGGTGAACCGCGTGTGCGGTGAGTGAACATGCTGACGTGCACGTACAGTGAACCTCTTGCGTGTGTGAACGTGCTGCTGTGCACCTATGTCGGCGCTGTGCGACGCGCGTGCACGAACTATGCACTTAGCAACTTAGCACTTTGCACTTAGCACTTAGCACTTAGCACTTAGCACTTTGCACGCTTGCACGCGCGTGTGCGTTCAGGTATGCAGGTACAGTGCATAGCGCTCGGGCGTATACGCGCATGCGCGTGCCATCGCCGTCCAGCGCGCCCACGACCCAGGTTCCGTTAGCCCACGTGCAGGAACGCTCGTACAGCGCGTGGTGCGCGCTTGCGTGCGCAACGGCCGTCCAGCGCGCCACGCGTACACATTGGCCGGTGCGCGCACGAACGTCGTGCAGTGCGCGTGCACAGGAAGAGCCGTGTGTCACGCAATGTGCGCGGGTGCACGAACGCACGAGCAGTGCGTTAGTGAACCTGGCGTCGTGCACAGTGCGTTGGTTCCACCTTGCGCCCCCACTCTGTGCCCTTGCCCTTGGCTTTAGGGTCGATGCACGTGAGTTTGGGTGTGTTTTGGTGGACTTTGGGGTCGTTTCGAGAAAATGGCAGAGTGAACGGGAGCTGGGCACGGCACTTTCTGCAACTAGATCAAAGTTCTGCTGTATATTAGGGGGTAGCGGGGTGTTGGCTTGCCCGGGTGCCCAGTACCGGGTCTCGCCAACCGTGTCGTGTAGATGCACCCTTGCCAGTGGACGGACCAATGCCCCCTTTGGACACCATTGGACGTGCACAGTGAGAAGGTGCGTCGTGTTGCGCGCACGCCATGGACGCGCCGCGTGCACCGCACCAACTCACGGCGCACCACGCGTGGGGATGGTTGGCCTTGCAACAAGGTCGTCGCACTAGTGCCCCCGGCCGATGGCGCTTGCGCACGAGTGCAGCGTTGCAAGTACAACGTGCTGTTGCAGTGCCTCGCGTGCGATGCTGTCAAATTGGGCAAGTGCAACATTAGGGCTCCGCCGTGCACCATTGGCTGTCTAGTGCGCCAGGCGTGCTAGATGGTTGGCGCGCACGACCCACGTGCCGTTAGACACGCATGCAAAAGAGAAGCGATTGTGGCGCGCGTGCAAGAACGCTCGCAGGAACGTTCATATAGCGCGTAGTGCGCGTGCGTATGTGCGCTCGCGTGCGCAACGGTCGTCCAGCGCGACATGCGTACACAATGGCCGGCGTGCGCACGACCACCGAGCAGTGCGCCGTGCGTGCCCAGGAGGAGCCGTGCGTCTCGCAACGTGCGCGGGTGCACGAACGCACGAGCAGCGCGTTAGTGAACCTGGCGTTGTCCACAGTGCATTGGTTCCACCTTGCGCCCCCCACTCAGTGCCCTTGCCCTAGGCTTTAGGGTCGATGCACGTGAGTTTGGGTGTGTTTTGGTGGAATTTGGGGTCGTTTCGAAAAAATGGCAGAGTGAACGGGAGCTGGGCATGGCACTTTCTGAACAGGATCAATGTTCTACTGTATATAAGAGGGTAGTGGGGTGTTGGCTTGCCTGGGAGCCCAGTACCAGGTCTCGCCAACCATGTCGTGTGGATGCACCCTTGCCAGTGGACGGTCCAAGGCCCCCTTTGGACACCATTGGACGTGGAAACGCGAGGTGCATCCGAAGGTGCGTCGTGTTGCGCGTGTGCCATGGACGCGCTGCGTGCACCGCACCTTCTCACAACGCACCATGCGTGGGGATGGTAGGCCTTGCAACAAGGTCGTCGCACTAGTGCCCCTGGGCGGTGGCGCTTGCGCACAAGTGCAGCATTGCACGTACTACGTGCTGTTGCAGTGCCTCACGTGTGATGCTGTCAAATTGGGCAAGTGCGACATTAGGGCTCCGTCGAGCACCATTGGCTGTCCAGTGCGCCAGGCGTGCTAGATGGTTGGCGCGCGCATGACCCACGTGTCGTTAGACGCGCGTGCAAAAGAGAAGCGATTGTGGCACGCGTGCAAGAACGCTCGCAGGAACGTTCGTATAGCGCGTTGCGGGCGCACGTATGCGCGCTTGCGTGGGCAACGGTCGTCCATCGCGCCACGCGTTCACAATGGCCGACGCGCGCACGACAACCGAGCAGTGCGTGTCGCAACGTGGGCGGGTGCACGAACGCACGAGCAGCGCGTTAGTGAACCTGGTGTCGTGCACAGTGCGTTGGTTCCACCTTGTGCCCCCCTCTCTGTGCACTTGCCCTAGGCTTTAGGTTCGATGCACGTGAGTTTGGGTGCGTTTTGGTGGATTTTGGGGTCGTTTCGAGGAAATGGCAGAGTGAACGGGAGCTGGGCACGACACTTTCTGCAACAGGATCAAAGTTCTGCTGTATATTAGGGGGTAGTGGGGTGTTGGCTTGCCTGGGTGCCCATTACCGGGTCTCGTCAACCGTGTCGTGTGGATGCACCCTTGCCAGTGGACGGTCCAAGGTCCCCTTTGGACACCATTGGACGTGGAAAAGCGAGGTGCATCTGGAGATGCGTCGTGTTGCTCGTGTGCCATGGACGCGCTGCGTGCACCGCACCTACACACGACGCACCACGCATGGGGATGGTAGGCCTTGCAACAAGGTCATCGTACTGGTGACCGCGGACGATGGCGCTCGCGCACGAGTGCAGCGATGCACGTAGAACGAGCTGTTGTAGTGCCTCGCGTGCGGTGCTGTTAAATTGGGCAAGTGCGACACTAGGGTTTCGTTGTGCGCCACGCGTGCATGATGTTTGGCGCACGCACGATCAACATGCATTGCGCCACGTGAGCATAGCGCGTGGCGTGAGACACGCGAGCACAGCGCGTGGCGTGAGACACGCAATGCGCGTGGCTGCACCAACGCACGAGCAGTCGAACGCGCGTCGTGAACATGACGGCGTGCACCAACGTCGGCTAGCGTGGTATATGGGCTCCGCCGTGCGCTCCCCTCCCTTTGCACTTGTGCTGGGCTTTGGGGGCGTTGCACGTGAGTTCGGGTGCGTTCACGTGCATTTGGGGTTCGTTTCGCGGAACTGGCGGAGTGAACGTCAGCTGGGGACGGCACTTTCTGCAACAGGATCAAAGTTCTGCTGTATATTAAGGGGTTGTGGGGTGTTGGCTTGTTCGGGTGCCTAGAACCGGGTCTTGCCAACCGTGTTGTGTGGATGCACCCTTGCTAGTGGTCTGTCCAAGGCCCCCTTTGGACTCCATTGGACGTGGAAAATCGGGGTGATCCATTGGTGCGTCTGTCGGGTGAGCGCCTTTGAGGCGCCCCGTGCACCGCATCTACTCACGGCACACCACGCGTGTGGCGTGCGCCATGCATCGGAGGTGGCATGGGCGTGCTGGTGCATTGATGCACTTTACGGTCCATGGGTACGTCTTGGTGCACAGTGCGTTGCTGGATGCATGCCCTGCGAGAAGCGGCGCAGTGGTTGGTGCACTCGTCTTTCGGAGCTGTTTCGTGAAAATGGCAGAGTGAACGTTTGCTGGGGACGGCACTTTCTGCAACATGATCAAAGTTCTGGTGTATATTAGGGGGTAGTGGAGTGTTGGGGTGGCTGGGTGCCTAACACAAGGTCGGGTTGATCGTGTTGGGGCGATGGCCCAAAGCCATTGGCTGGTCCATTGCCCCCTATGGACCACCGTGGCACAGGAAATTTGGTTGGAATGGTACGATGCACCACGGGTGTCTCAGACATGGCAAATGTCATGGACTCGCGTCTGTGTCTGTCGTGTTCGAGTACGTCGGTGGGCAGCATCTGGTCCCTATTCGATTGTCCCTTAGGATCATATCGTCGGTGCCTTGGACGCTCAGTGCTTTGAGTCATGGAATGATCTGGTCCGTTGCCCCTATTGGACCACCATGGCTCAAGAAAATTGGTTGGAATGGTACAGTGCACAATGCGTGGCTCAGACACGGCGAATGTGCTGGACGCGCATCTGTCCGTCGTGTACGGGTTCGTATGTGGGCAATATCGCGTCCCTATTCGGCTGTCCCTAGATATCATATCGTTGGTGCCTCGGACGCTCGATTCTTTGGGTCATGGCATGATCCACCATGGCTCAAGAAAATTGGTTGCAATGGTACGGTGCACCACAGATGGCTCGGACATGGCAAATGTCACGGACGCGCGTCTGTGTCTGTCGTGTTTGCGTACGTCGGTGGGCAGGATCTGGCCCCTATTCGGTTGTCCCTAGATATCATATCGTTGGTGCCTCGGACTCTTGGTACTTTGGGTCATGGCATGATCCACCGTGGCTCAAGAAAATTGGTTGCAATGGTACGGTGCACCATGGATGGCTCGGACATGGCAAATGTCACGGACGCGTGTCTGTGTTTGTCGTGTTTGGGTACGTCGGTGGGTAGGATCTGGCCCCTATTCGGTTGTCCCTGAGGATCATATCATCGTTGCCTTGGACACTCGGTGCTTTGGGTCATGGAATGATCTGGTCCGTTGCCCCCATTGGACCACCATGGCTCGAGGGAATTGTTTGGATTGGTATGGTGCACCATGCGTGGCTCGGACACGGCAACTGCGATGGACGTGTGTCTGTCCGTCGTGTGCGGGTTCGTGTGTGGGCATGATGTGGTCCCTTTTCGGTTGTCCTTAAATGTCATATCGTTGGTGCCTTGGACGATCGGTGCTTTGGGTCATGGTGTGCACCGACCGTTCGTTCTCTCTTTGGTTGCGGACTAGTGGTGTTGATCCCTGGCACCTGTCGGAGCACCCAGGTGCCTGAACGAATGTTGGAAAAGTGGGCACGATGTGGTCCCATTTCGGTTGTCCCTAAATGTGGGCATGAAGTGGTCCCTTTTCGGTTGTCCCTAAATGTGGGCATGATGTGGTCCCTTTCCGTGCTTGGCTGCGGTGAAGCCTTTGGAAGTAAAGTGAACTGCGTTCCCTCTGCTTGTGTCCCCATGTTGCGATGGGGTTAAGTGGTACGATTGGATCGTGTGGCTCTTGCTCTAGGGGATTTGCCTGTTTTGCCGGTGTGTGAGCTGTTCTGTGCTTGGCTTGCCGACGGATTCCTTGCGTATATGCGCGGCTAACCGATAGGCTGTCGGGCTTTTCACACCTTGTTGCTCGTCTCGTGAGCTTCGATTGTGCACTTGTGTCGTGCCTTTACCCATGTGGTGGTACGGCTACATCATGAAATTCGACCCTTGCCCATCCAAGATCCTTGTTGGTCATGGATGGGTTCGTCCGTGAAGGTGTCTCTGGTTGATTGTGAGGCATTGGTTATCATGCCGCACCTTCGACTTGGGATTTCCGTTACTCGAGGAGATCAGGCTTATCGACTCAAGGCATTCGGGTCTCGTACTCGTTTCCTTGTTGGGTGGTCCCTGTCCTTGTCCCTATACTTGAATGGCATTCTCTGGCGTCTCTTGGATCCCTCCTTGGGGGCTCTTAACGACGTGGAGGGGATATCGCCGTTCGAAGAGGTAGCTACCTGGTTGATCCTGCCAGTAGTCATATGCTTGTCTCAAAGATTAAGCCATGCATGTGCAAGTATGAACTAATTCAGACTGTGAAACTGCGAATGGCTCATTAAATCAGTTATAGT
>JAMKQA010019223.1:0-15978 GCA_024699735.1 Posidonia australis
AGCTAGCGGTCGGGGCTCTGCTTAGCATTCAACCTGTCACCACTTTCTCTACACTCCTTCGGGCAGGCGCCTATGTTGAGAGTTCACTACGCGACGACAGTTTTCTAGCACTCTCAGCATTTGCCAATCAGGCCATTGCCTCACATAGTGGCCCTAGCAGCAGCAGCAACAACAACAACAACACCACCAATCCGCCCAGGAGGCGGGATCCCTCCAAAAATACTGTCTCTTATATTAGATCCCCAGCTGCTCCGGCAAATGTCCGCCCGCCCCCGCAATGCCAAGTAGTTTATGCACCCACACCTACACCTAGAGCACAGCAATCATCACACATTACCCCCACTGCCACACTAGTATATCCTAACCCTTCGGCCAGGACGCGTCCATCGTTGGCACATCCATAGCCAAAGCGACAACACCGTGACAGGCGCCACTATACCCCTTTAGTGGAGCCTTTGAGCATGGTATTCCTTAAAGTTGCATCCTTGTTGAGGCTGCCTGAGGTGCGTCCTCCGCCTAATCTGCTACCAGCCTGGTACAATGCCAATGCGTTCTACAATTTCCATCGGGTGGCTGGCCACTCGACGGACAATTGTTTGACACTCAAGGACGCTGTCCAGGATTTGATTGACTAGAAGGTCATTGTGATTAATACCAAGACAGCCACCCCAGCACACACCTCAGTAGCTGCTCCAGCACAGCCAACACACCCCAGCATAGTTAGTCAACCCTTGCCACAGCATCCTTCTCCGGGAGCGCCAGGTTCCTCGAGAGTCAATTTTGTTTGTCCTACTGCTTTTTCTTCCCCTATCTGCCCAACCGACTTGATTCATCATGAGTCGTCCCCTTTTCCCCACCAGTTGTATCATTCTTTCCTCGATAACTCCAAGGAATCTATTTTTATGATCTGTCCTGTCGTCAAGACGGAATACTCTGATGTGCCGCCTGTAGTGTATCCCTAGCCTCCAACTCCAGTTTATTTATATGCTTTGCCCCAATCTAGGCCAAGATAGCCAGCACACCATCAGGCCCACCAGTACCCTCACTAATACTCTCAGCATCCTCAGGTTTACACTCCTACCCACCTATATCCTTCAACTACACCTGTACAATTAGCAGCCCGTCCCCCGGTTATTGTTACTCTGACCCACGACACGCATCGTGTTCCGTACAATTATGCCACAGGGATGTGTGCAGAAGTGACATGATCGGGAAGAGTATACAAACCCCCAGTAGCTAGGCCCAACCCCTCAACCGTAACCCCTAATCAGTTACAAGCCCAGCCATCTAGGTCATCGGCACCTGTAGCAGTAGCCCTTGCCCAACTCCAAGCACATTCTCCTCAACCACCTATGCCTAGAGTAGCACCATCCAATCCTACTACTAGCAGCCAACCTTCAACTGACATCATTGCCCAACTTAAGAAGGTTAAAGCTGATATTTCCATTTGGGACCTAATCCATACATCGACCGAGCATAGAGAAGCTTTCCTTAGAGTTTTTCAAGCAGCCCGTGTATCCCAAACTATAGAGCCGGCTACCCTGGAAAACATGGTAGGAATGATAGCGGCACCTCAGGTTATCTCCTTCTCAAGCCTAGTGTTACCTCCCTCTGGCACCAATCATAACTCTCCCTTGTTCATCACTATGCAATATCAAAGCTTCCGCATCCCCCTCACACTGGTGGACAATGGAGCAAGCCTTAATGTCTTCCCTTTGCGCACGGCAAGTGCAATCGGATTCAAATCCGAGGACATTACACCAGCTGTGAAGGGGATGACAGCTTTTGATAATACGCATCATGATGCATTTGGAGTCTTGATCATTCCCCTGACTATAGGCCCTGATAGCTTCGACGTGGAGTTCTACGTCGTAGATATCAAACCCTCCATTAATCTGTTGCTTGGACGCCCTTGCCTTCACAAGCATCAAATCATTCCATCAACCCTCCATCGTATGATTAAGTTTTGCTGGGATGACAATGTGGTTGTTGTCCTAGCAAAAGATATGGAGAGGGTTGAATCTATCTCTTCTCTAGCTCCTCATACCATTCACTTCGAGCCTAAACCTTACGATGTCCTCTATCGTGTTAATCAGTTTGAGCCGGTTAATTTTATTCCACCCTCAGAGCTTGTCGGCCATTTGGCCACTTCTGGCAACCCCCGCTTGATGGTCGACAACCTGTGTCGCAAATGGGGATACGAGAAAGGATCGCCTCTGGGGCTTTATGGCCAAGGAATCGTCGAGCCAATCGAGGCCAAAGAATGGGTCGAGCGAGACGGTTTGGGTTATGAATGATGCTACCAAAGGAAGAGATCACAACGCCAAGGTAAGTCTTCCAAGTTGATTATTCCACGAGATTTATCCAACTTTGTTAGTACAGGCATTATGGATCCAAACCACAATTCATATGCAGTGTTAGCACCATCAGATTGGATCTGCCTAGAGGATTCGTATCAGGACAGCGGCCAGCTAGAGTAGTAGGATATACGGCAGGTGATCATGCAGAACAATAGACAGACAGAGCAGTTAGCAGCCTATATTGTGATCCAAGAAGCAAACTCAGATGATGACATCAGGGATCTGGACCTCTTATTTCAGGAGCAGCTAGATGTGCTTGCAGAAGATCTGGTAGAGCATGACCGCAGGAGAAACGGCAAAGCAGTTGCTACAACACCACCAGCAGAAGCACCAATACCATTTTAGGACCAGGTTTCAATTTTGGTCCTGCAAGAAACAGACAAAAGGGATACTAGACCATTGGAGTTAATCTCCTGTCAGTCGGGAGGCGGGTCTAGTTGGTATTGGCAACATAAGCCTCACCTTGAGGGTGAGGATCAAAACTTGGAAGCAAGCATAAGTAGTACAGGCGACGGCGGCTTCACCAGTTTACAACAAAGTGGCCACAAGCAAGCAAAATTTTATACAATTAACAAGGAAAAAGTAAATGCCAAAAAAATCCAAAACCAAGAATAAAGAGGCATCAACATCAGAGGCAGGGCCTCCAAGCCCCTCAGATCATCCAGACAGGGAAGCAGAAGAAGTAGCGCAATGTCGGTACAGAAACACGAAGGTCACTGTGACAGTCCTTAAGCGCCATCAGGGTGCAGAATCAGAGGAAGTCTTCTCAGTTGACATAATAGACCCGGCATTTGAAAAAGAAATCCTGTCAGAGCTGATTGCCTATGAAGAAGAGGATGAGGTTCAGGGAGCAGATAATGAGGATAAGCTATCACAAATTCCATTCTATGATGACGATCCAAAAGGCCCTAATCTTCATGTAGAAGAGGAAACGGAGCTATCAACATCGGCACGGCGGACGAAATAAAAGAAACACGCCTCAGTGTCAATTTATCATCGCAAGCAAAGGCGGAGTTTATAGCTTTCCTAAAAGAATATGTAGATGTGTTTGCATGGAGCTATGACAACATGGTGGGATTAGACATTGAAGTGGTAGTTCATACATTGCCACTAGTACCCAATTCAAAGCTAGTCAAGCAGAAGTTCCGTAGATGGCGACCCCAATGGCTTTTAAAGCTTAAAGAGGAGATTATGAAACAGCATAAAGTCAACTTCTTCAAGGTTGTGTTGTATCCTGAATGGCTCGCCAACGTGGTCCCAGTGCCGAAAAAGGATGGACGGGTTCGCATGTGCATAGATTATCGAGATCTCAACAAAGCGAGTCCCAAAGATGATTTCCTACTCCCCCACATCGATATTCTGGTAGACAACACTGTAGGGCATAAGATGTTGTCTTTTATGGACGGGTTTTCCGGGTACAACCAGATCAGAATGGCTGAAGAAGATATGGAGAAGACATCTTTCATCACTGCATGGGGAGTTTCTGTTACAGAGTGATACCATTCGGATTGAAGAATGCAGGTGCAACATACTAGAGGGCTATGCCAGCTTTATTCCATGATCTTATGCATCAAGAGGTTGAAGTATATGTGGATGACATGATTGCCAAATCCAAAGAGCCCGAGGACCATCTCACCTGTTTAAGAAGATTATTTGAGCACCTGCGAAAGTATAACTCCGTTTGAACCACAACAAGTGTGTATTTGAGGTATCTTCTGGAAAACTATTGTGTTATATCATCAGTCAGAGGGGAATTGAAGTGGACCCCCACAAAGCCAGGGCTATTATTGACATGCCTTCCCCGACCACGGAGAAAGAGATTCGTGGTTTATTAGGCCGGCTACAATATATCAACAGGTACATTGCACAACTTACGCCTATATGTGAACCCATATTCAAGCAGCTAAGGAAGAATGGCCAGACTTGCTGGAATGATGAATGTCAAGCAGCCTTTGATAAAATCAAGCAGCTTCTGGTAAAGCCTCCAGTTTTAGTTCCCCTCACGCCAGGACGCCCTCTGCTATTATATCTCTCCACAACATAGCATTCCATGGGCACAGTTCTGGGGCAGCATGATGAATCTGGGCGCAAAGAGAAGGCTATCTACTACCTCAGCAAAAAGTTCAATGACTTCGAGGTTAAATACAACCCAATAGAGAAAGTCTGCTTGTCTCTAGTGTGGGCCACACAACGCCTCCGGCATTATATGATGGCATATCCAATATTGTTGTTGTGTCGGCATGACCCTATCAAGTATCTGTTCCAGAAGCCAGCATTGGTGGGTAGATGTATTAAATGGCAGGTGATGTTATCCCAATACGATATCACCTTTGTCACACAGAAATCCATGAAGGACAAGCCATGGCAAATCACTTGGCCGACCTACCCTTACTAGAATATCAACCTTTGCAGACCCAGTTCCCAGATGAAGATATATTGTTTGCAATGGGTGAAGAGGAGCTGGAAGAGTCTCAGAATGAGCATCAATGGTGTCTGTACTTCGATGGTGCAGTCAATAAGCGAGGGAGAGGTATCGATGCAGTTTTAGCAATGCCACAAGGACAACTTATTCCCTTTGCAAGGAAGCTGACATTTGAATGCACCAATAATGAAGCCAAATATGAGGCCTACATTTTAGGCCTACAAGTGACGAGGGACCAAGGCGCCCGAGAACTCCACGTGTTTGGTGACGCAATGCTGGTTATTTCGCAGGTCAATGGCAACTGGAGGACAAAAGACCAGAAGCTCGTACTATATCATGAACATTTATTGAAATTGATTGAAGAATTTGAAGATGTCAAATTTTCCTTCATGAAACGAGCTAAGAATGCATATGCAGACGCTCTGGCAACTCTGGCATCATGGTTATCACTCCTAGAGGCACAGGCTATAGACATTTCGGTCACATGCATTGAGTAGCTGGCACATTGAATGCATATCCAAGAGGCGCCATCATCAGCTGAATTCCCTTGGTATAATGATATTAAAGCTTTTCTGGAGTCTAGCATTTTCCCTCCTGGCATTTCTGCATCAGATAAGAAGACCCTGACACGGTTAGAATCCAAATATGTGCTCGGGGCCGGGCAACTATACAAAAGATCTTATAATCATATGCTTCTCAGGTGTGCTAATGATGAAAGTCCACGTAGGCACCTGTGGTCCACACATGAATGGGGTTCTCCTAGCCAAGAAAATTATGCTACAAGGGTATTTCTAGTCCACCATGGAAACAAACTGCTGCCAGTTTGTCAGAAGATGCCATAACTGTCAGATACACGACAATTTTATACATGCTCCCCCGCAACAATTGCATAGTATGTCATCACCCTAGCCATTTTCTACCTAGGGAATTGATGTTATCGGGGCCATTCATCCTACTGCATCCAATGGGCACCATTATATCCTGGTAGCCATTGACTATTTCACAAAATGGGTCAAGGCGGCATCATACAAGTCAGTCACAGCAACTATTACAGAAAAATTCATCAGGAATAATATTGTCGCCAGATATAGGGTTCCATTTGCTATCATTTCTGACAACGAAACTAATTTCATAGCAAAGAAAGTTGAGGATTTCCTCTAGAGTTGCAAGATCAGTCATCACAGATCCTCCCCCTATCGACCGTAGATGAATGGGGCAGTGGAGTCGGCTAATAAAAATCTGGTAAAAATCTTGAAGAAGATGGCCGAGACTCATAAAGATTGGCATGAGAAGCTGCCTTATGCATTATGGGCTTATAGGACCTCCATCCGGACCTCAACGGGAGGAACACCTTACTCTTTGGTGTATGGCATGGAGGCGGTCCTTCCCTTTGAACTAGAGATTCCATCATTAAGAATCTTGAAAGAGGCAGAATTAGAAGAGGCTGAGTGGGTACAGGACCGTAATGTTCAGCTAGATCTAATTGATGAGCACAGATTGCAAGCTCTACATCATGCCCAATGCTACTAGAAGAGAGTGGCCCGAGCTTATCAAAAGAAAGTCCGTCCTAGAAGCTTTGAACTAGGAGACTTGGTTTTGCATGCCATTCATTTGCCCGATGCGTGGGGAAAATTTAGGCCTAACTGGCACAGACCCTTTGTGGTTAAAGAGGCCCTGACAGGGGGTGCAATCATTCTTGAAGGCATGGACCATACAGAGCAGTCAGAGCCTGTCAATGCCTCCTATTTAAAGAAGTACTATCAGTGACTCTTAGTCAATCTTAACGCCTTGCACTGTGAGCCATGCATTTTCATTTTTATTGCATTTTAGCACAACAGGAATCATCTTCTGCATCTCTTCTTTTGCATAACATCACCATCATTGCCTGATGAGGAAAATCAGAAGCCTGCCTACGTAGGACATGTCCAGTCCTCCTCATGTGCTACTACCCTAGAAGCTTAGGGTGTGAGAGAGATTTTAGAGAAATGGGCTAAATGAACAAATCTTCATGAAACCTATATCTCCAGAGGGAGAAAAAATGTTAGGTCTAAAGAGAGTGTGAGCATTAAAGAAAAAATACACTGACCTTGGAGCATAAAAGAAAATAGGAAGACAGAAGCAGTAAATAGAAGCTAAGCTCCACTGAGAGAGGCATGTGAACAACTTTACTCCTACCATATAACTTGGAGAGGAGTCGGAGCATGCACTTACTAAGCCCACATGATCAAAGGGACTAGCCACCCCTTCGGCACAAGGGAAATAGCAGCCACCCCCTCAGCCTAAGTGTATTTTACCTCCAAGCGGGAGTAGGGTAGGTTTAGCATGCCTATGAGGGAGAAAAGAAAATGAATCCTTAAAAAAGTAGATATAGGGCCCCAAGGATTTGGCATGAGGCCTATAAATCTGAAGGAGAGCCACAAATAAACCTAAGTGCCTAGGTTAGTGCCACATGAGTCAAGGACAATGTCACCTCTTACAACAGGCAAAACAGGCTTCCTTGGCGCTGAGGGCACCAATATATTAATTAATCCTTTCTCTGCATTCGCACTTTTTTGCACAACATTTAGTTGTTAGTCAAGCATATTTGCATTTACTTTGCAAGGCGTTTTGTCCGTATTCCGACCAGGGGCATGTCAGCTACCTTATTGGTCGTAGTATGGGAAAATAGGCATTCGGCTAGGGGCATGCTAGTCGCTTCTTTGATTAGGAGAATCTGAGACCAGGGATATGCCAGTTATTTAATCTTGAAAGCAGTTCTGGAAATACATGAACAAATACAAGCAATGTAGAAATGACATGAATGCCAATTTTTATTATGGTCCATCACTGATACATGTATTGCTAATCAATTATGGGCTTTTTTGAACTGCTAGCCCTTGTGAAACAAGTGCTGCTAGGCGGGATCTCGCTCAAAGGCCATGTCTCCAGCATCTCGGCTTCGTATTCCACCGTACAGCCAGAACCCTCAGTGATGGCAAGATCAGAAGACTTGATGCCAGGCTGTGTCTTGCGGGCTAGTTCTGAAGTTGATGCATTTGAGCCAACTATATACCTCTTGTACCAGTCAGGGCAGGGGCTTTGCTCAATAGAATCCTGGCAGAAGCCAAACTAACGGAGAACCCGGACGGGGTGACACTCCACACCACCCGAAAATCCTGGAAGGACCACGAGCCACATATCTCTGGCATTGAAGAAGGCAGTAAAGGTTCTTGACACCGAGGATATAATGCACCATGTCACTGAGTCCTCAGCAAGATTCCGCAGTCTGCTGCACAGCTCTTGCACCTCTAGAAGTGTCCTAGAATGGTGGGTACGACTATAGGCTTCAAAAGCAGAAGGCCGAGGGCGTAGAATCTTCATCCCCATGTGGGCAACAAACCAAACCTAGCAAAGAAGGAATCAGGATTAAGAAAAGCACAGTAGAATATTTAAGTATAAAATGGCTTGCTTACCTGCACCAGAGCACCACATCCATGGAAATGGCAGGAGCGCTTCAAAACTCGGTCCAAACCAACATAGGTTTCAGCAAGTAGTATAGGAGCCAAATCAATCTGGTGAACAACTATCGCCCAGGCTATCTCTGCCACCTTGATTGCCACAGTCGTCCGGCCATGGCTAATTATAAGCTCCCCGAGGAAGTGCAGTACAAAGCTGTAAAGCCACAGGATGCCTAAGGATGAACGAGCATTGATGATCTCAACAAAATAGTCCAGGCGCACCATGGTTGTAGATCCATCTCTGCAAACAAGTCTTTCCTCACAGACATCTCTAGCCACTCCCGTGAGTCGGCTCAAAACATGAACATAGCTGTCATGGCAAGTAAAGACAGGAGGGGGCATGAATGGTGACAAGCCGCAGATCCGTTTGACCTCCTCCAAAGTCAAAGTTATCTCTACCTACCCAAAGCAAAAAACGTGCAAGGCCGATTTCGAAAACTGAGCCACAGCGCACAGCAGATGCCAGTTAACCTCCACCTTGGCTATACTCAGAAGGGAGGAAGAAATGCCCCAGACCTGTAATTGTTCGCAGTCAGTAGCTGTCAAAGCGTCAATCCAACCATGCAGAGCATCTGAGCAGTGTTTTGGTGTCACCATGGTGGGATAACTCTGTGAACACAGATTTGGGCCAGATATGGCAGTAAAAAAGGGTAGAACTTGACATAAATCTTGACAAGCATCACAGTCTAGCAGAATATAATACAGAAAGCATATGTAGAATTAAGAGGCATGTTCAAGATATTTTGTTATAAGACCAGGATAATATCACAAAATGCAAAATCTGTAGCAAAGCACGAGAAATCAACAGAAGAATGGTATAAGGCAAACATACCATTGTGACGCAGAATATGATGCGTAGCCGGTGCTCAGAAAAGATCCAAAGGAGAACTAGAAGCAAGGATCCAACGTTGTTTTCTCAGAAAGGACGGCGGCCTCTCTCACAAAACGCGAGTTTATATAGGGAAAATAAAAAAGGGTTTTAGCAAAAAAGGAAAACAAACTCGCCATTTTTAGAGGTGCATCTGAAGGACGCACCTAGGTGGCGCACCTAGGTGGCGCCTGGAATCGGCGCCATTTATTTTAACCTGCATAGAAAGCATACACAAGCAATACCCAAGAGTGAGGCGCATTCCAAGATTTGAAATTTGTCATTTCTAAGCATTTTTAAGTATGTTTACAGTGTTCCAATATCAATACAAGGCTTGGGAACAACTACAAGTACAAAAATACAAAAAGCTACTCCTCGTCTGAATCTTCTTCGTCAGAAGCCGCCTTTTGGAAGTATTCAGCCAGGAGACGGACGCCTCGATGGGTGATTCAGTGCGACCACTGAGCAGTTACAGCAGCCTGGGAACAAGGAGCAGAATCATGGACCGTTTGGGTAACCTCGGTGTCGGAGCGCCTCCTCAGATGCATCCATGGTGAAGTCCCCGCTACTGGTTACATTCACCTCCTAAGCAGGGAAGTCTTGCTGCAATGCCAAAGTTTTTTGCTAGCAATCAAAATTATGAGAAAAGGTAAAAAACAGAAACAAAAACATACCCGAATGATGTTACGCCAGCGCAGTTCCTACAAAATGACAGATATGTTAGGCGTGCTTTAAGTTGAAAATGATATTTGCAAAGTAGAAGTCTTACCCTCTTCCGGCGGATGTCAGCGTAAAAGGAGCCAAATTGTTCTTCAAAGCCCTGTGAATTATGACAAATGTCAGACTTATATAATTCATATATCAGCAATATTAAGCAGAAATGGTAATCATGTACCTTGGCCCAGTCAAAGGCATACCACATCGTGCGCTGGCTATCCCGTATTGCCTCCTCAAATAGGTACTGCTTCCCCACACGTCTGTACCAAGCCAGATAGTCTGTATAGTTAACTTCCCGAAGGACGTGTTTGTCCTGGGAAGCTATGTCTACTGCATGTCGGCTTCTAGCAACAGAGTGAGTCGTAGCCGAACAATCCATGTCAGAAGGAGGAGGGGTAGGAATGCAGAATTCGTTAAGGAATTGATGTCGCACTCGCCCCGGAAGGAAATAAGCCGACTTTTTCATACAATAAAACTTCACCTACTTGTCCCTAATAACACGGCCAGAGTTCAGGGAAGCCCAGTCAAAGCCATCGTATCTGGAGAACGGGCGCAGATGAACCTGTTTTAAAGCAAGAGAAATATATAAGCAATCAAAGCAAGCATTAAAGGATACCGCATGAAATGAAAGGGAAACTTACATCCTCGAGTTCTACCAGGTCCAGCAGATACCGGTAGGACTCATAACTATAGACCCCAGCAGTAGCCCGATTGTCAGGCTCGACCCATTGGCATGGAAGGGGCAGATGTTCGTCTCGAAGGCGGTCGAAACTATGCCCTCTGGTGATATGCTCCATGATCCAATACTGGAAATGGTAGACAGAAGTCAGTATATTACATATTAAGCATACAGAAATTTTGTTTTGCAAAAAAATATTGAAAGTAAATACTTACAGTCAACAAAGGATACAGCCCCATATAAGAGCGGCGTCCAAGCTTAACCACATTGTCAAGCCCGCAGATCAGCCGGGTATAGCTAGCGTTGGCCCAATCATAATGATCCAGATGCTCCAGATTGGTTAAATATGCTATCCAATCAGCATGAATGCAATAAGAAGATGAATCGCAGAACATCATGGCCAGAAGATCCAGCAGGAAATGCCTCAGTACAAAGTCCGCATCCTCCCTGTCAGGCTCGGGATTAGGCCAGAATTTGTCCCACTCTCTCAGCCATCCTACTGCAATCATGTATTTCCCCCGAGGTGGCTTTGGAGGGACACGGCCTAAGTGCGTAAGAGTAAGGTGCATACTGTGAGTGGTCTCACCTATAATCGGCTCATCACTGAAGGGAAGACCCGTCAACAGAGCCCACTGATTAGGCAAGACAGTCAACTCGCCGAATGGAAAATGGAAAGTGTGTGTCTCAAACCTCCACCTTTCCACCAAAGCCCTGAAGAAGTTATAATGGCCGTGAATGATGGGTAAGCGAAGCAAACCTCCAAATGGGGAGCAATGTAGGAGGAAGTCCTGCAAAAAAACCAGTATATGGTGGAAGTGACCAAGCATTGGGCCCCAGTGGCACCGCATGATCCGATTTGCGTCTCCCTCCTGAAATGTCAAGAACAGAATTAATGCCAAATCAGAAAGTAATTTACAATAGTTAAAGCTTGTTAAAGAAGGAAGATTACCCCAAAATCTGGACCCTCACAGATGTGATGGTCACTCAGCAGCTACCCCTCAAAATTGCCGAACTCCTAGAAATGCATTAGTCAGACAAAAGACTAGGTGTATACACATTTACTTCCAGTTTTGGGTTTACCTCAATAGGGACAGCGGGAGTCGAGCTACTAGAGGCCCGCGACCTCGAGGAACTGCCTCGCCGCTTGGGAAGAGAACTAGAAGGCGTGTCCCGCGAGGATTGTGGGGTCCCCTCCTCGGGAACTGGATCATCCTACAAAAGTTCAAATATTACATGAAAACAGAAAGCAAGACAATGACATATGGAATCCAAACAAGGTCAGGCATGGCATTATAAGCAAAAACAGGCGAAACAGGTCAGGCATGGCATTTAAATAAGCATACGGCATATGGTGGCGGAAATAAACCAGCATACAGTTATGGCTCGGTGTTTCATGGAAATGTGCGATTTATATGGCAGTATTTTCTTAAAGCATGGTTTAGAAATTCATGTGACCAATGTGGATTCAGAGCAGTTCATAAACCATACTTCAAATAGCATGAAAGATGAATCATGGCATTCAATCAATGGCACAAACAATAGCAAGCATTTTTTTTGCCCAAACCCATCACCCCTTTTCCGACCATCGTCACCACGCAGCCAACACACCACTACCCCCAGCTCCACCGGCAACCCACACCATTACTCCAGCCCGCGAGCATCTCACGGTGGCCAATCCACCAAGCCCCGCGGCTAACCCAACCAACAATCCACAACTATCACCTGGCAGTCATCTTAGCCGCCACTCGCACAACCCGCTGGAACCCGTCTGAGCCGCCAGCCATCCAAGCAAGAAGCAAGCAAAAAACTAACACAAAGCAAAGAGGCGAGATTACCTCCACCGGTGACCCTCGGTCCAGCCAATCCTGGAGAGTACGGTCCATGCCGCCGCCGACCATGTCGCTGCCGCACCTAGCCGCTGCGCCTCACTGCTGCACGTCCGCGGTGCGATGCCCCGCGTCAAACCCCTGCACCAGCCAAGAGCACCCCGTCGGCGCACCTCTTGCGCGCCACTATCGTGAAGGGGGAATGGAGAGAAGAGAAGAGGAAATGAAGAATGAGAGGAATGGGTTTCGTACGAGGAGGAAGAAATGGGGAAGAAGAAGAAGAGTCATGCACATTAAAAGAAGAAAAATAAAGAATATATGTGTGCATAAGTGTTGCTTTGAAAAGAAATATCAAATCAACCAGAAATGATAACAGAACAGGGCAAAAGGCCAAGCAACATAAGCCCCCTTGCATTCCCAGGAGCAGGAAGAAATGGAAAAATGGCAGTTATTCGGTGGGACCCACGTGTGATATAAGTTAGGGTTCAGAATGCAAAATGGCTGTGGAAATTGCATTCCAGCCCCTAGCACCTCACAGCTTACGCTCCAAGAGTAGGATATACAATGTCAAGCACATAGCCCACAAAATGCACTAGATGGGGTAATTTACAGAAAACCCCCTACGTTTCGCAAATTTGCAGATCAGTCCACAAAAGATGTGGGAAGTTTAATTTGAACCAGACATTTGTTAGCAGAATGGCGGCAATACAACAATTAAAGGTAGTCATGATTGGGCAATTTGCAATAAAGCCCTCAAGTTATGGATATTTGAAAATAAGTCCTCACCCTTTGCAAACAATATTGAGAATTCCAACAAAGAAGAGATTGTACATGCATCTTAGCGAGAGCGCCAATCTCTACACCGCAGTATCAACAGTCAGCATATTACAGTTTTGCCCATTGGGGCACCTTTGCCGCTATCCTTCCTAGGGGACAATCCATGGATCATCGCTTTGTTTTCCGGGATCTCCTTCCGAGCAGATGAGATCCTTCTACCCTTTTGGATTTTCGCGAGCGCAGAATCCAGCTTGTTGACTATGACCGGGCGGTCAATGTCAATTGCCCTTTTTGGATTTTCACGGGCGCAGAATCCAGCTTGTTGACTTTGATCGGGTAGTCAATGTCATTTGCCCGTTTTGGATTTTCGCGGGCGCGGAATCCAGCTTGTTGACTTTGACCGGGCGGTCAATGTCATTTACCCTTTTTGGATTTTCGCAAGCGCGGAATCCAGCTTGTTGACTTTGACCAGGTGGTCAATGTCATTTGCCCTTTTTGGATTTTCGCGAGCGCAAAATCTAGATTGTTGACTTTGACTGAGCGGTCAATGTCATTTGCCCCTTTTGGATTTTCACGAGCGCGGAATCCAGCTTGTGGATCTTGACCAAGCGATCAAGGTCATGTGCCCCTTTTGGATTTTCATTGGCGCGAAATCTAGTTTGCTGATCTTTGACAAGGCGATCAGGGTCCTTTTCCGCTTTTGGATTTTCGCGGACGGGAAATCCAGCTTGTTGGCTTTGACCGAGCGGTCAAATGTCCTTTGCCTCTCCTGGACTTTTGCGGGTGCGGAATCCAACTGGTTGACTTTGACTGGGCGGTCAAAGTCCTTGGTTTCTCGGATTTCCTTGGGCAGGAAATCCTGTGGCTTGACCTTTTGACTAGATGGTCAAGGTCCTAGCCCCCCTCTCGGATTTCCCTGGGCAGGAATTCCTGTGGCTTGACCTTTTGACCAGATGGTCAAGGTCCTAACCCCTCTCTCGGATTTCCTTGGGCAGGAAATCTTGTGCCTTTACCTTTTGACCTGATGGTCAAGGTCCTAGCCCTTTTCTCGGATTTCCCTAGGTAGGAAATCCAACTACTTGACCTTTTGACCGGGCGGTCAAGGTCCTTGTCCTTTCTCCTCTGGTTTTTGCGGGCGCGGAATCCAGTTGTTTGACCCTCTGATTGGGCGATCAAGGTCCTTCCGTTTCTCTTCTGTTTTGAATTTTCGCGGGCGCGAAATCTCTTTGTTCACCCTAGGTCCGTGCTGACAGGGCCCTGTTTTGCTTGACAAATGGTATGTTTGTCTTGCGCCTTTCCTTGGGCTAGTATCCCCAACTACTCGGTTGACAACCGTCATGCTGTCAAGTGGTCGGGTTGACAGGACTTGATTGACTTGTCATATCCCATCTCTTAGGATGATAACCTCATAATCCGATCGATGAGTCCGACAACTTATCATTGTCCTACCACTGATCCCAATCAGTGCGCAAGATTTCTTTTTGCCATATTTATTTCAGCGTTAGCATCAGCATCGCATCATCTTGCAAGCACCCATTCTTGTGTTTTTGTTAGCATCATCTTCGCATCGGCCTTCAGCATCAACTTTTGCATTGGCATCACATCCCCAGCATTTAGATCAGTTGCACGCATTTTGCATTTGCATTTGCATTTGCATTTGGCAACAAGTCATGATTTTCGGTGCCTTCGCTGGATAAGTGACTTACTGCCTATAATAAACACCATCCTTCTATAACCTCAAAATGGGGGTATCTTGTCAACCCTGAGCATCGGTCTTGGTTCCCTTCGTCCCTCGACCTCGCTTAGGGAGGGGCATCTGTAGACACCTCGATTTTGAGGTGACTCATAGATGAGCTTTCCGAATGTTGCTTTGGACGTGGCTAACCCATGAATCCTATTAGCTAAACCAACCAAAACCCATAGCAAGCCCACAGCCCAATTAGAAATCCAGACAAGTAGGGGAGCACACCTAGCTAGCACACCTACCTAGCACACCTAGCTAGCACACTTGTAACGCCCCGATCCCAAGCACGCTACCAAATCACAGTATCACAAGCATAACTACACAAAATTACAGAACAAATAGAACTGTAACTAAGGCTCACCTTCAGGATCACGATGTGCAGCTAGAAGCTCCAACTCCTGCATCGAAACCCGGATGCATGCGGTCTGCACCTGAAAACCAAATAGCACGCGTGAGTGACATCTAAGTCACCTAATACGCACCCAAAACACACAACCACAAACAAAACTCAGCAAAACCAAGAGAAACTCGTTTCTTATCATTTTACAAAAAATTGGTTTTCTCCTTTGAAAATCATCCTTTCTTTTATTAAACAATCACTTGGGAATTCAATCCCAAAACCATTTTTTCTTACAAAACATTCATTTCAAAAACCTCTTAGAATTCATTTTTCTTTTCTTTTCCAAAACAATTCCATTTTCAATATTGGGGATTTCTTCCCAAAACACACTTTCAAATATACATTGACCAGATCCAGCCTAAAACACAATGCCCCATTGGGTTCCAAACCAAATCATAAACATTGGCTGGCAACTGGTTAAAACATCATCATTTCTTTTCAGGATTTTAGGACCATTTCACAAGTCCAATCCTGACCCAAAACACATTTCACTTTCTTTATTCATTTCCACTTTATTAACTATTGTTACCTTGATCAGGGGTAACCTGGCACACAAGCAGTAGGTGAGGACATCCTTCCCCTACCTTCCTGCACTGCCGCGATGAGATTCCCCGTGCGGGATGTCACCGCCCCGGCCAACCAGCCTCAATTTCATTTTCACAAGTGCACGGGGATACGTCTCTGTCTG